>JBAIZL010000008.1:31530211-31675211 GCA_036971475.1 Prosapia bicincta | reverse complement strand
AATTCAACGCGAAAAGTTTTGAGAAGCTGTGTTCACCTTTACTTTGGAATAATACTTTCATTTCTTTCAAATATATTAAATTCCTATTTCTGAATTTATTTCCTTTCAAAGGTTTAGCGAAAACAAAATAACTTGAAACCACATTAGGGTAGATCGAGAAATGCTTTGGGAATAATAAATAATAACATTTCTGTTTTCTATGCCTTTGAAGCAGTGAAGGAATATTAAAGACAGGTTTTAAAACGCTAGAGTTAGGTAAGTAATATTTACCTCTATATAGCAGTAGAATTAGCATATTAATATCTAATATCTTATACTGTAATTTTAAATCTTTTAAGAGCAAAAAGAAATACAAATTAATTCAAATGCTACTGCGTTATATTTAATATAGTTCTATAGCATAAATATGAATGATATTATATATATATATATATAGAGAGAGAGAGGTAATTTCCAAATTTTTAAAATATTTCTTTAATATATTTGGCTACCAGCTGGTGTAAGATATATTATATTTATGCTTTTACACTACAATGGGCTAAAGACTACCTCTCCATGACACAACCCTTCACTTGACTAAAAGGCTGAGGACTAATGTAGTACTTTACCATTTTTGTATATACTTCATTGGCCATAAGATTTATTGGCTGCCTAACCGTGACCCAAGTGTAAGAGTTACACATTAGCCTTTATACTCAATATCTTTGCACCTTCTTTCACTTTGGCTATTTTTGTAAGTTACAAATTTTTAATGAAAATATCCAGAGCAATTGTCTGTATAATGAAATACTTTAAAATAATTAAGCTATAAAATTAAATATATAACGAATATTCTTTATAAATGTATTAATAACAACAATATATGTGCAACAAAATATAATTCCTAAACGCTTTATAGTGTATATTTAGAATTATAATGAAAAAGTACAATTATAATTTACAAAAAAAAGTATAATTTTATAAAATACAAAAAGGAAAATATTGTTTCTTAAATTACTCAATGTTTTAAAATTTATTCGTGACTGGCCTAATTATTAAGCTATATACAAAGAATGCCTGCTTAGCATCATTATATTCGTCCCTCATCATCAGACAGCTAAATTTAATTAACAGAGTTACCACACAAAAATACAGAACGCACCAAACGTGTTTAAAATTAGTTCAGCATAGGAATACAAACCAATTATGGTCAGAATACAACCATAAAGGTTAATGTTACACTATAATTTAAACTAAGCGTTTAAAAAATAATAAAAGAGATTTTTAAAAACTTGCAAACCCATTTTAATATCTTCAGTTGAAGTACTAACACACACGTACGCGCGCACCATGCACACCCATACACACTCACACACACACACACACACACACACACACACACACACACACACACACACACACACACACACACACACACACACACACACACACACACACACACACACACACACGCGTACGCGCGTACCATGCACACTCATACACACACACACACACACTCACACACACACACACACACACACAACACACAAACACACACACACACACGTACGCGCGTACCATGCACACACATACACACACACTCACACACACACACACACACACACACACACACACACACACACACACACACACACACACACACACGTACGCGCGCACCATATCACACCCATACACACTCACACACACACACACACACACACACACACACACACACACACACACACACACACACATACACACTCACACACACACACACTCACACACACACACACACACACACACACACACACACACACACACACACACACACACACACACACACACACGTACGCGCGTACCATGCACACCCATACACTCACACACACACACGTACGCGCGCACCATGCACACGCATACACACTCACAGTCACACACACACACACACACATAAACACACACACACACGTACGCGAGCACCATGCACACCCATACACACTCACTCACACACACACACACACACACACACACACACACACACACACACATTCACGCACGCACAAACACACACACACTCACTCACACATACACACACACACACACACACACACACACACACACACACACACACACACACATTCACGCACGCACAAATGTTGTTTTAATGTCATCCAGTGTGTTTACAAATTGATTAATTTCGAATGTTTCACCATTGTCTTATTTTTAAGATGATTGTTGAAACCGCCTTTTTTTAAAACTATTTAGTTGGTTTTAACGGAATCCTACCCAGACTAATTTAACCCAATACCGAAAGGTATTTTGGAAATGAAAAGTAAAGCTATCAGAAAGATCTAGATATAGAGATGCTGAACAATGCTGAGAGCATCTCCAGGACTTCACAATACCTAATTAGTTCTTCTGAACCTTTCCACTTCTATTTAATTAGTCAAACAAACCTTTCAACAAGACTTGAAGATGATAAAATAATACTATTGTATAAAATGGATAAAATAATCACTTAATAATTTTATGTTTGCAGTAACTTAAAAATGTTCTTTATAAAAGTATTATTTTCTCTGAATTATTTATATGGTGAAATATGATCAAATCAAACGCCGTTCCGACAGTTATATAAATATAGTATCTGACATATTTAAGGTACGAAAATGGAGAATGGGAATTATTACTCATTCTATACATTTTATTGGTTTTAGATTTACTAAATATAAGCTCATTATTTGATTGAATTTTAAATATTTTACTTGTGATGTATAGGTATTTATAATATGACGTCACTGTGAACATAAAAGGCGATTAACTGTAAAATCATTCTCCAGAAATCTAGTTTGGGTTAATTAACCCTAACAATTTCTAAAAGCTTATACGCTCAAAATGGACGTAAAGCCTTATAAAACATAATATGGAATATTTATATCTTAATATGATATTAACAAATATTAGCATTAAAAAAATATTATTTATATTTAAAGTACAACACCATGAAAAATACTCAAAATAAAATAAAAATCAAAAAGTAATGTCAAAATAATTTACAAAGTTAAAAATTTGTAAAATAAAATTTATATGATGTTAAAAAAGTACATTCCGACAAACAATGTCAAGGTTTCACACGGCCAACATGGAAAAGGCCACGGCTACAGCAAAAGTCTTATCTATAAAACAAAGATATTAGAAAACTTCAAATTTCAGTTTTCTTCAATTTTCATATTTCGATTTTGGTGAAAGGTTTTGACCTACGGACAACTAGTAGGCCACTGTGTTCATATGCTCACTGAGCTTATTAACAAGCAAAGGAAACATTCGAGTGAAAGTTTTTGACCTTACAACAACGAATAGGCCACTGTGTTCATAGGCTCACTGTAGCTACATTACAAGCATAAAAAACATTATGGTGAAAGTTTTTGACCTTACAACAACTAATAGGCCACTGTGTTCATACGCTCACTGTAGCTTACTAACAAGCAAAATAAACATTGTGGTAAAAGGTTTGACCATGAACAACTAATAGGGCACTGTGTTCATACGCTCACTGAGCTTATTAACAATCATAAGAAACATTCGAGTGAACGTTTTTGACCTATGGCCAACAAATAGGCCACTGTGTTCATAAGATCACTGAGCTTATTAACAAGCAAAAGAAACATTCGAGTGAAATTTTTAGACCTATAGACAACTAATAGGCCAATGTGTTAATATGCTCACTGAGCTTAATAACAAGGAAAAGAAACGTTCGAGTGAATGTGTTTTACATATGGACAACCATTAGGCCACTATGTTCATATGCTCACTGTAGGTTATTAACAAGCAAAATAATCATTGTGTTGAAAGGATTAGACGTATGAACAACTAATAGGCCACTGTGTTCATATGCTCACCGAGCTTATTAACAAGCAAAAGAAACATTCGAGTGAATGTTTTTGACCTATAGACAAATAATAGGCCACTGTGTTCATATGTTCACTGAGCTTATTAACAAGCAAAAGAAACATTCGAGTGAAAGTTTTTGACCTATGAACAACTAATAGGGCACTGTGTTCATATGCTTACTGAGCTTATTAACAAGTAAAAGAAACATTCAAGTGAAAGTTTTTGACCTATGGGCAAATAATAGGGCACTGTGTTCATATGCTCACTGAGCTTAATAACAAGCAAAAGAAACATTCAAGTGAACGTTTTTTTACCTAAGGACAACTAATAAACCACTGTGTTCATATGCTCACTTTAGCTTATTAACAAGCATAAGAAACATTGTGGTGAAAGTTTTTGACCTTTTAACAACTAATAGGCCACTGTATCCATAAGCTCACTGAGCTTATTAACAAGTAAAAGAAACATTCAAGTGAAAGTTTTTGAACTATGGGCAAATAATAGGGCACTGTGTTCATATGCTCACTGTAGCTTACTAACAAGCAAAATAAACATTGTGGTGAAAGATTTTGACCTTTCAACAACTAATATGTCACTGTGTTCATATGCTCACTGTAGCTTATTATCAAGAAAAAAAAAACATTGTGGTGAAAGTGTTTGAACTATGAAACCACACAAATAGGCCACTGTGTTCATAGGTTCACTGTACCTTATTAACAAGCAAAAGAAACATAGTGTTGGAAGTTTTTGACCTATTAAAAACTAATAGGCCACTGTGTTCATATGCTCACTGTAGCTCATTAATAAGATAAAGAAACATTGGGGTGAAAGTGTTTGAGCTGTGAAACCACAAATAGGCCTCTGTGTTCATATGCTCACTGTAGCTTATTAACAAGCAAAAACAACATTGTGGTGAAAGGTTATGACCTATCCACACATAATAGCCCACTGTATTCATATACTCACTGTAGCTAATTAACAAGCATAAGAAACATTCGAGTGAAAGTTTTTGACCAATGGATAACTAATAAGCCACTGTGTTCATATGCTCACTGTAGCTTATTAACAAGCA
Organism: Prosapia bicincta; assembly: GCA_036971475.1. Lineage (NCBI taxonomy): Eukaryota > Metazoa > Arthropoda > Insecta > Hemiptera > Cercopidae > Prosapia > Prosapia bicincta. Next base: position 31,670,275 of record JBAIZL010000008.1, on the reverse strand, counting down.
AAATAAACATTGTGGTGAAAGGATTTGACGTACGAACAACTAATAGGCCACTGAGTTTATATGCTCACTGAGCTTATAACCAAGCAAAAGAAAATTTCGAGTGAAAGTTTTTGACCTATAGACAACTAATAGGCCACTGTGTTAATAGGTTCCCTGTACCTTATTAACAAGCAAAAGAAACATTGTGGTGAAAGTTTTTGACCTTTCAAACGCTAATAGGTCACTGTGTTCATATGCTCACTGTAGCTTATTAACAAGAAAAAGAAACAGTGTGGTGAAAGTGTTTAACCTGTGAAACCACAAATAGGCCACATTGTTCATATGCTCACTGTAGCTTATTAACAAGCAACAGCAACATTGGTGGTGAAAGGTTTTGACCAATGTACAACTAATAGGCCACTGTGTTTATAACCTCAATGTAGCTTATGAACAAGCAAAAGCAACAATGTGGTGACTTGAGCACACATATTAGGCCACTGCATTCATATGCTCACTGTAGCTAATTAACAAGTATAGGAAATATTGTGGTAAAAGTTTTTGACCTTTTAACAACTAATAGGTCACTATGTTCATATGCTCATTGTAGCTTATTAACAAGCAAAAGAATCATACGAGTGAAAGGTTTTGACCTATTGACAACTAATAGGCCACTTTGTTCATATGCTCACTGAGCTTAAAACCAAGCCAAAGAAACATTGTGGTGAAAGTTTTTGACCTAGGAACAACTAATAGGCCACTGTGTTCATAAGCTCGCTGTAGCTTATTAACAAGCAAAATAAACATTGTGATGAAAGGTTTTGACCTACGAACAACTAATAGGCCACTGTGTTCATAAGCTCGCTGTAGCTTATTAACAAGCAAAACCAACATTGTGATGAAAGTTGTTGGCCGTTTAACAACTAATAGGCCACTGTGTCCATAAGCTCACTGTAGCTTATTAACAAGCAAAATAAACATTGTGATGAAAGGTTTTGACCTACGAACAACTAATAGGCCACTGTGTTCATAAGCTCGCTGTAGCTTATTAACAAGCAAAACCAACATTGTGATGAAAGTTGTTGGCCGTTTAACAACTAATAGGCCAATGTGTTAATATGCTCACTGAGCTTAATAACAAGGAAAAGAAACGTTCGAGTGAATGTGTTTTACATATGGACAACCATTAGGCCACTATATTCATATGCTCACTGTAGGTTATTAACAAGCAAAATAATCATTGTGTTGAAAGGATTAGACGTATGAACAACTAAAAGGCCACTGTGTTCATATGCTCACCGAGCTTATTAACAAGCAAAAGAAACATTCGAGTTAATGTTTTTGACCTATAGACAAATAATAGGCCACTGTGTTCATATGTTCACTGAGCTTATTAACAAGCAAAAGAAACATTCGAGTGAAAGTTTTTGACCTATGAACAACTAATAGGGCACTGTGTTCATATGCTTACTGAGCTTATTAACAAGTAAAAGAAACATTCAAGTGAAAGTTTTTGACCTATGGGCAACTAATAGGGCACTGTGTTCATATGCTCACTGAGCTTAATAACAAGCAAAAGAAACATTCAAGTGAACGTTTTTTTACCTAAGGACAACTAATAAACCACTGTGTTCATATGCTCACTTTAGCTTATTAACAAGCATAAGAAACATTGTGGTGAAAGTTTTTGACCTTTTAACAACTAATAGGCCACTGTATCCATAAGCTCACTGAGCTTATTAACAAGTAAAAGAAACATTCAAGTGAAAGTTTTTGAACTATGGGCAAATAATAGGGCACTGTGTTCATATGCTCACTGTAGCTTACTAACAAGCAAAATAAACATTGTGGTGAAAGATTTTGACCTTTCAACAACTAATATGTCACTGTGTTCATATGCTCACTGTAGCTTATTATCAAGAAAAAAAAAACATTGTGGTGAAAGTGTTTGAACTATGAAACCACACAAATAGGCCACTGTGTTCATAGGTTCACTGTACCTTATTAACAAGCAAAAGAAACATAGTGTTGGAAGTTTTTGACCTATTAAAAACTAATAGGCCACTGTGTTCATATGCTCACTGTAGCTCATTAATAAGATAAAGAAACATTGGGGTGAAAGTGTTTGAGCTGTGAAACCACAAATAGGCCTCTGTGTTCATATGCTCACTGTAGCTTATTAACAAGCAAAAACAACATTGTGGTGAAAGGTTATGACCTATCCACACATAATAGCCCACTGTATTCATATACTCACTGTAGCTAATTAACAAGCATAAGAAACATTCGAGTGAAAGTTTTTGACCAATGGATAACTAATAAGCCACTGTGTTCATATGCTCACTGTAGCTTATTAACAAGCAAAATAAACATTGTGGTGAAAGGATTTGACGTACGAACAACTAATAGGCCACTGAGTTTATATGCTCACTGAGCTTATAACCAAGCAAAAGAAAATTTCGAGTGAAAGTTTTTGACCTATAGACAACTAATAAGCCACTGTGTTAATAGGTTCCCTGTACCTTATTAACAAGCAAAAGAAACATTGTGGTGAAAGTTTTTGACCTTTCAAACGCTAATAGGTCACTGTGTTCATATGCTCACTGTAGCTTATTAACAAGAAAAAGAAACAGTGTGGTGAAAGTGTTTAACCTGTGAAACCACAAATAGGCCACATTGTTCATATGCTCACTGTAGCTTATTAACAAGCAACAGCAACATTGGTGGTGAAAGGTTTTGACCAATGTACAACTAATAGGCCACTGTGTTTATAACCTCAATGTAGCTTATTAACAAGCAAAAGCAACAATGTGGTGACTTGAGCACACATATTAGGCCACTGCATTCATATGCTCACTGTAGCTTATTAACAAGTATAGGAAATATTGTGGTAAAAGTTTTTGACCTTTTAACAACTAATAGGTCACTATGTTCATATGCTCATTGTAGCTTATTAACAAGCAAAAGAATCATACGAGTGAAAGTTTTTGACCTATTGACAACTAATAGGCCACTTTGTTCATATGCTCACTGAGCTTAAAACCAAGCCAAAGAAACATTGTGGTGAAAGTTTTTGACCTAGGAACAACTAATAGGCCACTGTGTTCATAAGCTCGCTGTAGCTTATTAACAAGCAAAATAAACATTGTGATGAAAGGTTTTGACCTACGAACAACTAATAGGCCACTGTGTTCATAAGCTCGCTGTAGCTTATTAACAAGCAAAACCAACATTGTGATGAAAGTTGTTGGCCGTTTAACAACTAATAGGCCACTGTGTCCATAAGCTCACTGTAGCTTATTAACAAGCAAAATAAACATTGTGATGAAAGGTTTTGACCTACGAACAACTAATAGGCCACTGTGTTCATAAGCTCGCTGTAGCTTATTAACAAGCAAAACCAACATTGTGATGAAAGTTGTTGGCCGTTTAACAACTAATAGGCCAATGTGTTAATATGCTCACTGAGCTTAATAACAAGGAAAAGAAACGTTCGAGTGAATGTGTTTTACATATGGACAACCATTAGGCCACTATATTCATATGCTCACTGTAGGTTATTAACAAGCAAAATAATCATTGTGTTGAAAGGATTAGACGTATGAACAACTAAAAGGCCACTGTGTTCATATGCTCACCGAGCTTATTAACAAGCAAAAGAAACATTCGAGTTAATGTTTTTGACCTATAGACAAATAATAGGCCACTGTGTTCATATGTTCACTGAGCTTATTAACAAGCAAAAGAAACATTCGAGTGAAAGTTTTTGACCTATGAACAACTAATAGGGCACTGTGTTCATATGCTTACTGAGCTTATTAACAAGTAAAAGAAACATTCAAGTGAAAGTTTTTGACCTATGGGCAACTAATAGGGCACTGTGTTCATATGCTCACTGAGCTTAATAACAAGCAAAAGAAACATTCAAGTGAACGTTTTTTTACCTAAGGACAACTAATAAACCACTGTGTTCATATGCTCACTTTAGCTTATTAACAAGCATAAGAAACATTGTGGTGAAAGTTTTTGACCTTTTAACAACTAATAGGCCACTGTATCCATAAGCTCACTGAGCTTATTAACAAGTAAAAGAAACATTCAAGTGAAAGTTTTTGAACTATGGGCAAATAATAGGGCACTGTGTTCATATGCTCACTGTAGCTTACTAACAAGCAAAATAAACATTGTGGTGAAAGATTTTGACCTTTCAACAACTAATATGTCACTGTGTTCATATGCTCACTGTAGCTTATTATCAAGAAAAAAAAAACATTGTGGTGAAAGTGTTTGAACTATGAAACCACACAAATAGGCCACTGTGTTCATAGGTTCACTGTACCTTATTAACAAGCAAAAGAAACATAGTGTTGGAAGTTTTTGACCTATTAAAAACTAATAGGCCACTGTGTTCATATGCTCACTGTAGCTCATTAATAAGATAAAGAAACATTGGGGTGAAAGTGTTTGAGCTGTGAAACCACAAATAGGCCTCTGTGTTCATATGCTCACTGTAGCTTATTAACAAGCAAAAACAACATTGTGGTGAAAGGTTATGACCTATCCACACATAATAGCCCACTGTATTCATATACTCACTGTAGCTAATTAACAAGCATAAGAAACATTCGAGTGAAAGTTTTTGACCAATGGATAACTAATAAGCCACTGTGTTCATATGCTCACTGTAGCTTATTAACAAGCAAAATAAACATTGTGGTGAAAGGATTTGACGTACGAACAACTAATAGGCCACTGAGTTTATATGCTCACTGAGCTTATAACCAAGCAAAAGAAAAATTCGAGTGAAAGTTTTTGACCTATAGACAACTAATAGGCCACTGTGTTAATAGGTTCCCTGTACCTTATTAACAAGCAAAAGAAACATTGTGGTGAAAGTTTTTGACCTTTCAAACGCTAATAGGTCACTGTGTTCATATGCTCACTGTAGCTTATTAACAAGAAAAAGAAACAGTGTGGTGAAAGTGTTTAACCTGTGAAACCACAAATAGGCCACATTGTTCATATGCTCACTGTAGCTTATTAACAAGCAACAGCAACATTGGTGGTGAAAGGTTTTGACCAATGTACAACTAATAGGCCACTGTGTTTATAACCTCAATGTAGCTTATTAACAAGCAAAAGCAACAATGTGGTGACTTGAGCACACATATTAGGCCACTGCATTCATATGCTCACTGTAGCTTATTAACAAGTATAGGAAATATTGTGGTAAAAGTTTTTGACCTTTTAACAACTAATAGGTCACTATGTTCATATGCTCATTGTAGCTTATTAACAAGCAAAAGAATCATACGAGTGAAAGTTTTTGACCTATTGACAACTAATAGGCCACTTTGTTCATATGCTCACTGAGCTTAAAACCAAGCCAAAGAAACATTGTGGTGAAAGTTTTTGACCTAGGAACAACTAATAGGCCACTGTGTTCATAAGCTCGCTGTAGCTTATTAACAAGCAAAATAAACATTGTGATGAAAGGTTTTGACCTACGAACAACTAATAGGCCACTGTGTTCATAAGCTCGCTGTAGCTTATTAACAAGCAAAACCAACATTGTGATGAAAGTTGTTGGCCGTTTAACAACTAATAGGCCACTGTGTCCATAAGCTCACTGTAGCTTATTAACAACCAAAAGCAACATTGTGATGAAAGTTGTTTACCGTTTAACAACTAATCGGCCACTGTGTTCATAAGCTCACTGTAGCTTATTAACAAGCAAAAGAAACATTGTGATGAAAGTTGTTTACCGTTTAACAACTAATAGGCCACTGTGTTCATAAGCTCACTGTAGCTTATTAACAAGCAAAACCAACATTGTGATGAAAGTTGTTTACCGTTTAACAACTAATAGGCCACTGTGTTCATAAGCTCACTGTAGCTTATTACAAGCAAAAGCAATAATGTGATGAAAGTTGTTTACCGTTTAACAACTAAGAGGCCACTGTGTTCATAAGCTCACTGTAGCTTATTAACAAGTAAGACCAACATTGTGATGAAAGTTGTTTAACGTTTAACAACTAATAGGCCACTGTGTTCATAAGCTCACTGTAGCTTATTAACAAGCAAAACCAACATTGTGATGAAAGTTGTTTACCGTTTAACAACTAATAGGCCACTGTGTTCATAAGCTCACTGTAGCTTATTAACAAGCAAAAGCAACATTGTGGTGAAAGTTGTTGACCGTTTAACAACTAATAGGCCACTGTGTTCATAAGATCACTGTAGCTTATTAACAAGCAAAAGTAACATTGTGATGAAAGTTGTTTACCGTTTAACAATTAATAGGCCACTGTGTCCATAAGCTCACTGTAGCTTATTAACAAGCAAAAGCAACATTGTGATGAAAGTTGTTTACCGTTTAACAATTAATAGGCCACTGTGTCCATAAGCTCACTGTAGCTTATTAACAACCAAAACCAACATTGTGATGGAAGTTGTTTACCGTTTAATAACTAATAGGCCACTGTGTTCATAAGCTCAATGCAGCTTATTAACAACCAAAACCAACATTGTGATGGAAGTTGTTTACCGTTTAACAACTAATAGGCCACTGTGTTCATATGCTCACTGAGCTTAAAACCAAGCCAAAGAAACATTGAGGTGAAAGGTTTTGACCTACGAACAACTAATAGGCCATTGTGTTCATAAGCTCGCTGTAGCTTATTAAAAAGCAAAACCAACATCGTGATGTAAGTTTTTGGCCGTTTAACAACTAATAGGCCACTGTGTCCATAAGCTCACTGTAGCTTATTAACAAGCAAAAGCAACATTGTGATGAAAGTGGTTTACCGTTTAACAACTAATCGGCCACTGTGTTCATAAGCTCACTGTAGCTTATTAACAAGCAAAAGCAACATTGTGATGAAAGTTGTTTACCGTTTAACGATTAATAGGCCACTCTGTCCATAAGCTCACTGTAGCTTATTAACAAGCAAAAGCAACATTGTGGTGAAAGTTTTTACCGTTTAACAACTAATAGGCCACTGTGTTCATAAGATCACTGTAGCTTATTAACAAGCAAAAGCAACATTGTGGTGAAAGGTTATGACCTATCCACACATAATAGCCCACTGTATTCATATACTCACTGTAGCTAATTAACAAGCATAAGAAACATTCGAGTGAAAGTTTTTGACCAATGGATAACTAATAAGCCACTGTGTTCATATGCTCACTGTAGCTTATTAACAAGCAAAATAAACATTGTGGTGAAAGGATTTGACGTACGAACAACTAATAGGCCACTGAGTTTATATGCTCACTGAGCTTATAACCAAGCAAAAGAAAAATTCGAGTGAAAGTTTTTGACCTATAGACAACTAATAGGCCACTGTGTTAATAGGTTCCCTGTACCTTATTAACAAGCAAAAGAAACATTGTGGTGAAAGTTTTTGACCTTTCAAACGCTAATAGGTCACTGTGTTCATATGCTCACTGTAGCTTATTAACAAGAAAAAGAAACAGTGTGGTGAAAGTGTTTAACCTGTGAAACCACAAATAGGCCACATTGTTCATATGCTCACTGTAGCTTATTAACAAGCAACAGCAACATTGGTGGTGAAAGGTTTTGACCAATGTACAACTAATAGGCCACTGTGTTTATAACCTCAATGTAGCTTATTAACAAGCAAAAGCAACAATGTGGTGACTTGAGCACACATATTAGGCCAATGCATTCATATGCTCACTGTAGCTTATTAACAAGTATAGGAAATATAGTGGTAAAAGTTTTTGACCTTTTAACAACTAATAGGTCACTATGTTCATATGCTCATTGTAGCTTATTAACAAGCAAAAGAATCATACGAGTGAAAGTTTTTGACCTATTGACAACTAATAGGCCACTTTGTTCATATGCTCACTGAGCTTAAAACCAAGCCAAAGAAACATTGTGGTGAAAGTTTTTGACCTAGGAACAACTAATAGGCCACTGTGTTCATAAGCTCGCTGTAGCTTATTAACAAGCAAAATAAACATTGTGATGAAAGGTTTTGACCTACGAACAACTAATAGGCCACTGTGTTCATAAGCTCGCTGTAGCTTATTAACAAGCAAAACCAACATTGTGATGAAAGTTGTTGGCCGTTTAACAACTAATAGGCCACTGTGTCCATAAGCTCACTGTAGCTTATTAACAACCAAAAGCAACATTGTGATGAAAGTTGTTTACCGTTTAACAACTAATCGGCCACTGTGTTCATAAGCTCACTGTAGCTTATTAACAAGCAAAAGAAACATTGTGATGAAAGTTGTTTACCGTTTAACAACTAATAGGCCACTGTGTTCATAAGCTCACTGTAGCTTATTAACAAGCAAAACCAACATTGTGATGAAAGTTGTTTACCGTTTAACAACTAATAGGCCACTGTGTTCATAAGCTCACTGTAGCTTATTACAAGCAAAAGCAATAATGTGATGAAAGTTGTTTACCGTTTAACAACTAATAGGCCACTGTGTTCATAAGCTCACTGTAGCTTATTAACAAGTAAGACCAACATTGTGATGAAAGTTGTTTAACGTTTAACAACTAATAGGCCACTGTGTTCATAAGCTCACTGTAGCTTATTAACAAGCAAAACCAACATTGTGATGAAAGTTGTTTACCGTTTAACAACTAATAGGCCACTGTGTTCATAAGCTCACTGTAGCTTATTAACAAGCAAAAGCAACATTGTGGTGAAAGTTGTTGACCGTTTAACAACTAATAGGCCACTGTGTTCATAAGATCACTGTAGCTTATTAACAAGCAAAAGTAACATTGTGATGAAAGTTGTTTACCGTTTAACAATTAATAGGCCACTGTGTCCATAAGCTCACTGTAGCTTATTAACAAGCAAAAGCAACATTGTGATGAAAGTTGTTTACCGTTTAACAATTAATAGGCCACTGTGTCCATAAGCTCACTGTAGCTTATTAACAACCAAAACCAACATTGTGATGGAAGTTGTTTACCGTTTAATAACTAATAGGCCACTGTGTTCATAAGCTCAATGCAGCTTATTAACAACCAAAACCAACATTGTGATGGAAGTTGTTTACCGTTTAACAACTAATAGGCCACTGTGTTCATATGCTCACTGAGCTTAAAACCAAGCCAAAGAAACATTGAGGTGAAAGGTTTTGACCTACGAACAACTAATAGGCCATTGTGTTCATAAGCTCGCTGTAGCTTATTAAAAAGCAAAACCAACATCGTGATGTAAGTTTTTGGCCGTTTAACAACTAATAGGCCACTGTGTCCATAAGCTCACTGTAGCTTATTAACAAGCAAAAGCAACATTGTGATGAAAGTTGTTTACCGTTTAACAACTAATCGGCCACTGTGTTCATAAGCTCACTGTAGCTTATTAACAAGCAAAAGCAACATTGTGATGAAAGTTGTTTACCGTTTAACGATTAATAGGCCACTCTGTCCATAAGCTCACTGTAGCTTATTAACAAGCAAAAGCAACATTGTGGTGAAAGTTGTTTACCGTTTAACAACTAATAGGCCACTGTGTTCATAAGATCATTGTAGCTTATTAACAAGCAAAAGCAACATTGTGGTGAAAGTTGTTTACCGTTTAACAATTAATAGGCCACTAGGTCCATACGCTCACTGTAGCTTATTAACAAGCAAAAGCAACATTGTGGTGAAAGTTTTTACCGTTTAACAACTAATAGGCCACTGTGTTCATAAGATCACTGTAGCTTATTAACAAGCAAAAGCAACATTGTGGTGAAAGTTGTTTACCGTTTAACAACTAATAGGCCACTGTGTTCATAAGATCACTGTAGCTTATTAACAAGCAAAAGCAACATTGTGGTGAAAGTTGTTTACCGTTTAACAACTAATGGACCACTGTGTCCATAAGCTCACTGTAGCTTATAAACAAGCAAAAGCAACATTGTGATGAAAGTTGTTTACCGTTTAACAATTAATAGGCCACTGTGTCCATAAGCTCACTGTAGCTTATTAACAAGCAAAAGCAACATTGTGATGAAAGTTGTTGACCGTTTAACAACTAATAGGCCACTGTGTTCATAAGATCACTGTAACTTATTAACAAGCAAAAGCAACATTGTGATGAAAGTTGTTGGCCGTTTAACAACTAATAGGCCACTGTGTCCATAAGCTCACTGTAGCTTATTAACAACCAAAAGCAACATTGTGATGAAAGTTGTTTACCGTTTAACAACTAATAGGCCACTGTGTTCATAAGCTCACTGTAGCTTATTCCAAGCAAAAGCAATAATGTGATGAAAGTTGTTTACCGTTTAACAACTAATAGGCCACTGTGTTCATAAGCTCACTGTAGCTTATTAACAAGTAAAACCAACATTGTGATGAAAGTTGTTTAACGTTTAACAACTAATAGGCCACTGTGTTCATAAGCTCACTGTAGCTTATTAACAAGCAAAACCAACATTGTGATGAAAGTTGTTTACCGTTTAACAACTAATAGGCCACTGTGTTCATAAGCTCACTGTAGCTTATTAACAAGCAAAAGCAACATTGTGGTGAAAGTTGTTGACCGTTTAACAACTAATAGGCCACTGTGTTCATAAGATCACTGTAGCTTATTAACAAGCAAAAGTAACATTGTGATGAAAGTTGTTTACCGTTTAACAATTAATAGGCCACTGTGTCCATAAGCTCACTGTAGCTTATTAACAAGCAAAAGCAACATTGTGATGAAAGTTGTTTAAAGTTTAACAATTAATAGGCCACTGTGTCCATAAGCTCACTGTAGCTTATTAACAACCAAAACCAACATTGTGATGGAAGTTGTTTACCGTTTAATAACTAATAGGCCACTGTGTTCATAAGCTCAATGCAGCTTATTAACAACCAAAACACACATTGTGATGGAAGTTGTTTACCGTTTAACAACTAATAGGCCACCGTGTTCATATGCTCACTGAGCTTAAAACCAAGCCAAAGAAACATTGCGGTGAAAGGTTTTGACCTACGAACAACTAATAGGCCATTGTGTTCATAAGCTCGCTGTAGCTTATTAACAAGCAAAACCAACATCGTGATGTAAGTTTTTGGCCGTTTAACAACTAATAGGCCACTGTGTCCATAAGCTCACTGTAGCTTATTAACAAGCAAAATCAACATTGTGATGAAAGTTGTTTACCGTTTAACAACTAATCGGCCACTGTGTTCATAAGCTCACTGTAGCTTATTAACAAGCAAAAGCAACATTGTGATGAAAGTTGTTTACCGTTTAACGATTAATAGGCCACTCTGTCCATAAGCTCACTGTAGCTTATTAACAAGAAAAAGCAACATTGTGGTGAAAGTTGTTTACCGTTTAACAACTAATAGGCCACTGTGTTCATAAGATCATTGTAGCTTATTAACAAGCAAAAGCAACATTGTGGTGAAAGTTGTTTACCGTTTAACAATTAATAGGCCACTAGGTCCATACGCTCACTGTAGCTTATTAACAAGCAAAAGCAACATTGTGGTGAAAGTTTTTACCGTTTAACAACTAATAGGCCACTGTGTTCATAAGATCAATGTAGCTTATTAACAAGCAAAAGCAACATTGTGGTGAAAGTTCTTTACCGTTTAACAACTAATAGGCCACTGTGTTCATAAGATCACTGTAGCTTATTAACAAGCAAAAGCAACATTGTGGTGAAAGTTGTTTACCGTTTAACAACTAATGGACCACTGTGTCCATAAGCTCACTGTAGCTTATAAACAAGCAAAAGCAACATTGTGATGAAAGTTGTTTACCGTTTAACAATTAATAGGCCACTGTGTCCATAAGCTCACTGTAGCTTATTAACAAGCAAAAGCAACATTGTGATGAAAGTTGTTGACCGTTTAACAACTAATAGGCCACTGTGTTCATAAGATCACTGTAACTTATTAACAAGCAAAAGCAACATTGTGGTGAAAGTTGTTTACCGTTTAACAATTAATAGGCCACTGTGTTCATAAGCTCACTGTAGCTTATTAACAAGCAAAAGCAACATTGTGGTGAAAGTTGTTTACCGTTTAACAACTAATAGGCCACTGTGTTCATAAGATCACTGTAGCTTATTAACAAGCAAAAGCAACATTGTGGTGAAAGTTGTTTACCGTTTAACAATTATTATTCCACTGTGTCCATAAGCTCACTGTAGCTTATTAACAAGCAAAAGCAACATTGTGGTGAAAGTTGTTGACCGTTTAACAACTAATAGGCCACTGTGTCCATAGGCTCACTGTAACTTATTAACAAGCAAAAGCAACATTGTGGTGAAAGTTGTTTACCGTTTAACAACTAATAGGCCACTGTGTTCATAAGATCACTGTAGCTTATTAACAAGCAAAAGCAAGATTGTGATGAAAGTTGTTTACCGTTTAACGATTAATATGCCACTGTGTTCATAAGCTCACTGTAGTTTATTAACAAGCAAAAGCAACATTGTGATGAAAGTTGTTGACCATTTAACAACTAATAGGCCACTGTGTTCATAAGATCACTGTAACTTATTAACAAGCAAAAGCAACATTGTGGTTTAAGTTGTTTACCGTTTAACAATTAATAGGAAACTGTGTCCAAGGGCTCACTGTAGCTTATTAACAAGCAAAAGCAACATTGTGGTGAAAGTTGTTTACCGTTTAACAACTAATAGGCCACTGTGTTCATAAGATCACTGTAGCTTATTAACAAGCAAAAGCAACATTGTGGTGAAAGTTGTTTACCGTTTAACAACTAATAGGCCACTGTGTTCATAAGCTCACTGTAGCTTATTAACAAGCAAAAGCAACATTGTGATGAAAGTTGTTGACCGTTTAACAACTAATAGGCCACTGTGTTCATAAGATCACTGTAGCTTATTAACAAGCAAAAGCAACATTGTGATGAAAGTTGTTTACCGTTTAACAACTAATAGGCCACTGTGTTCATAAGCTCACTGTAGCTTATTAACAAGCAAAAGAAACATTGTGATGAAAGTTGTTTACCGTTTAACAACTAATAGGCCACTGTGTTCATAAGCTCACTGTAGCTTATTAACAAGCAAAACCAACATTGTGATGAAAGTTGTTTACCGTTTAACAACTAATAGGCCACTGTGTTCATAAGCTCACTGTAGCTTATTAACAAGTAAAACCAACATTGTGATGAAAGTTGTTTAACGTTTAACAACTAATAGGCCACTGTGTTCATAAGCTCACTGTAGCTTATTAACAAGCAAAACCAACATTGTGATGAAAGTTGTTTACCGTTTAACAACTAATAGGCCACTGTGTTCATAAGCTCACTGTAGCTTATTAACAAGCAAATGCAACATTGTGGTGAAAGTTGTTGACCGTTTAACAACTAATAGGCCACTGTGTTCATAAGATCACTGTAGCTTATTAACAAGCAAAAGCAACATTGTGATGAAAGTTGTTTACCATTTAACAATTAATAGGCCACTGTGTCCATAAGCTCACTGTAGCTTATTAACAAGCAAAAGCAACATTGTGATGAAAGTTGTTTACCGTTTAACAATTAATAGGCCACTGTGTCCATAAGCTCACTGTAGCTTATTAACAACCAAAACCAACATTGTGATGGAAGTTGTTTACCGTTTAACAACTAATAGGCCACTGTGTTCATAAGCTTAATGCAGCTTATTAACAACCAAAACCAACATTGTGATGGAAGTTGTTTACCGTTTAACAACTAATAGGCCACTGTTTTCATATGCTCACTGAGCTTAAAACCAAGCCAAAGAAACATTGTGGTGAAAGGTTTTGACCTACGAACAACTAATAGGCCATTGTGTTCATAAGCTCGCTGTAGCTTATTAACAAGCAAAACCAACATCGTGATGTAAGTTTTTGGCCGTTTAACAACTAATAGGCCACTGTGTCCATAAGCTCACTGTAGCTTATTAACAAGCAAAAGCAACATTGTGATGAAAGTTGTTTACCGTTTAACAACTAATCGGCCACTGTGTTCATAAGCTCACTGTAGCTTATTAACAAGCAAAAGCAACATTGTGATGAAAGTTGTTTACCGTTTAACAACTAATAGGCCACTGTGTTCATAAGATCACTGTAGCTTATTAACAAGCAAAAGCAACATTGTGATGAAAGTTGTTTACCGTTTAACAATTAATAGTCCACTGTGTCCATAAGCTCACTGTAGCTTATTAACAAGCAAAAGCAACATTGTGGTGAAAGTTGTTTACCGTTTAACAACTAATAGGCCACTGTGTTCATAAGATCATTGTAGCTTATTAACAAGCAAAAGCAACATTGTGGTGAAAGTTGTTTACCGTTTAACAATTAATAGGCCACTGTGTCCATAAGCTCACTGTAGCTTATTAACAAGCAAAAGCAACATTGTGGTGAAAGTTTTTACGGTTTAACAACTAATAGGCCACTGTGTTCATAAGATCACTGTAGCTTATTAACAAGCAAAAGCAACATTGTGGTGAAAGTTGTTTACCGTTTAACAACTAATAGGCCACTGTGTCCATAAGCTCACTGTAGCATATTAACAAGCAAAAGGAACATTGTGATGAAAGTTGTTTACCGTTTAACAACTAATCGGCCACTGTGTTCATAAGCTCACTGTAGCTTATTAACAAGCAAAAGAAACATTGTGATGAATGTTGTTTACCGTTTAACAACTAATAGGCCACTGTGTTCATAAGCTCACTGTAGCTTATTAACAAGCAAAACCAACATTGTGATGAAAGTTGTTTACCGTTTAACAACTAATAGGCCACTGTGTTCATAAGCTCACTGTAGCTTATTAACAAGCAAAAGAAACATTGTGATGAATGTTGTTTACCGTTTAACAACTAATAGGCCACTGTGTTCATAAGCTCACTGTAGCTTATTAACAAGCAAAACCAACATTGTGATGAAAGTTGTTGACCGTTTAACAACTAATATTCCACTGTGTTCATAAGCTCACTGTAGCTTATTAACAAGCAAAAGCAACAATGTGATGAAAGTTGTTTACCGTTTAACAACTAATAGGCCACTGTGTTCATAAGCTCACTGTAGCTTATTAACAAGCAAAAGCAACATTGTGGTGAAAGTTGTTTACCGTTTAACAACTAATAGGCCACTGTGTTCATAAGATCACTGTAGCTTATTAACAAGCAAAAGCAACATTGTGGTGAAAGTTGTTTACCGTTTAACAATTAATAGGCCACTGTGTCCATAAGCTCACTGTAGCTTATTAACAAGCAAAAGCAACATTGTGGTGAAAGTTTTTTACCGTTTAACAACTAATAGGCCACTGTGTCCATAGGCTCACTGTAGCTTATTAACAAGCAAAAGCAACATTGTGATGAAAGTTGTTTACCGTTTAACAATTAATAGGCCACTGTGTCCATAAGCTCACTGTAGCTTATTAACAAGCAAAAGCAACATTGTGATGAAAGTTGTTGACCGTTTAACAACTAATAGGCCACTGTGTTCATAAGATCACTGTAACTTAATACCAAGCAAAAGCAACATTGTGGTTTAAGTTGTTTTCCGTTTAACAATTAATAGGCCAATGTGTCCATAAGCTCACTGTAGCTTATTAACAAGCAAAAGCAACATTGTGGTGAAAGTTGTTTACCGTTTAACAACTAATAGGCCACTGTGTTCATAAGATCACTGTAGCTTATTAACAAGCAAAAGCAACATTGTGGTGAAAGTTGTTTACCGTTTAACAACTAATAGGCCACTGTGTTCATAAGCTCACTGTAGCTTATTAACAAGCAAAAGCAACATTGTGATGAAAGTTGTTGACCGTTTAACAACTAATAGGCCACTGTGTTCATAGGATCACTGTAGCTTATTAACAAGCAAAAGCAACATTGTGATGAAAGTTGTTTACCGTTTAACAATTAATAGGCCACTGTGTCCATAAGCTCACTGTAGCTTATTAACAAGCAAAAGCAACATTGTGATGAAAGTTGTTGACCGTTTAACAACTAATAGGCCACTGTGTTCATAAGATCACTGTAGCTTATTAACAAGCAAAAGCAACATTGTGGTGAAAGTTGTTGACCGTTTAACAACTAATATTCCACTGTGTTCATAAGATCACTGTAGCTTATTAACAAGCAAAAGCAACATTGTGATGAAAGTTGTTTACCGTTTAACAATTAATAGGCCACTGTGTCCATAAGCTCACTGTAGCTTATTAACAAGCAAAAGCAACATTGTGATGAAAGTTGTTGACCGTTTAACAACTAATAGGCCACTGTGTTCATAAGATCACTGTAGCTTATTAACAAGCAAAAGCAACATTGTGATGAAAGTTGTTTACCGTTTAACAATTAATAGGCCACTGTGTCCATAAGCTCACGTAGCTTATTAACAAGCAAAAGCAACATTGTGATGAAAGTTGTTGACCGTTTAACAACTAATAGGGCACTGTGTTCATAAGATCACTGTAGCTTATTAACAAGCAAAAGCAACATTGTGGTGAAAGTTGTTGACCGTTTAACAACTAATAGGCCACTGTGTTCATAAGCTTACTGTAGCTTATTAACAAGCAAAACCAACATTGTGGTGAAAGTTGTTTACCGTTTAACAACTAATAGGCCACTGTGTTCATAAGATCACTGTAGCTTATTAACAAGCAAAAGCAACATTGTGATGAAAGTTGTTGACCGTTTAACAACTAATAGGCCACTGTGTTCATAAGATCACTGTAGCTTATTAACAAGCAAAAGCAACATTGTGGTGAGAGTTGTTGACCGTTTAACAACTAATAGGCCACTGTGTTCATAAGCTTACTGTAGCTTATTAACAAGCAAAACCAACATTGTGGTGAAAGTTGTTTACCGTTTAACAACTAATAGGCCACTGTGTTCATAAGATCACTGTAGCTTATTAACAAGCAAAAGCAACATTGTGGTGAAAGTTGTTGACCGTTTAACAACTAATAGGCCACTGTGTTCATAAGCTCACTGTAGCTTATTAACAAGCAAAAGCAACATTGTGGTGAAAGTGTTTGACCTGGTGGTGTGATTGAGTTGAACCTTCGAATGCCACGAAGGACATATTTAAGGGAACAATATATCAGCAGGTTGCATTCACATGAACAGGTGACAATTACTTTATGAGGCGCATTTAAAGTTTAAAGTTTCTTTAGCGTTTTCCTCTCTTCGTGTTTAGACGCAAGTTTGGCAAATTGGAAAGATAAAGCAACCACCGTTGTAATAAATTTTATTTGTCTATTTTGCTTATTCAACCCCTTCCATCAGCTCACACTCTCCTTATTTAAATCTTGTACAAATTTTCAATCGGTAATAAAATACGTTTGTATTCATCAAATCATGTTCGAATATTTTTTTAACCTTTAGTGGATGGCGATTAATTGACGTTGATACAGTTTTTTTAAAATATTTACTTATTAATTTAAATTTAAAAACGTTTATGACTGTGTCAGATTCGAAATAAATACCTCTATGTTTGATATCCAGCACTTTGGCATTGATCCAACTTTCCCTTAGCTAGAAATCACTTACTTAAAGATGTATATGAATTTATAAAAGATTGGTTCCTTACAATAATGAGACAATATAACAGATGAAAAGAATAAGGTATTATAGATTACCATTAGCTTTAGAAATTGAAACGGAAAAAGCGAATAAATAGTCACAAACAAAAATAATAGCCCAACACCATATTACACTGCATAGAGAGGATAATGGAAAATTGCAAGGAAAATCTTTTTTTTTATTTTCCGTCTTAATATTGTTTTCTGGTCATATGTATATAACTTACTTATTTATATTAATTCTAATTATAAATGAAAAAGTAACTAAAATAAAATATGTCTTTGTTAACCTCAATAAAATTTAAAAAATTACTTTACAAACTTCAAAACCCATGAACTTTAAAATAACTTTTTTTATATTACTTGTTTTATTATACATTGAAGTAATTAGTTTCTTGGCTTTTCAAGATCTACGTAACGTACAAAAGGTTTAGGTTTAAAAAGTAATTAATATTTAAGAGAAAAGCCTCTTTTATTTAACACTAATCCCTAATAAAATCGTTTTAGAAACAAAATTATTAACATGCATTGTCTATATCTGAGTATCATTGTGTTTTTGCACTAACAATTTCAGTGTATCAGTAAATACACATATTCAAGTTTTTTTAAAATAGTTTCTTATACATACTTCATAGCAACGTAATGTAACAGACAAACATTATTAATTACTTTTTATTAATAACTCTAAAGTTCAGTTTTTAAAACATACGATACTGTTAAAGGAAACTGAAAGTAATTTAATAAGCACTTGATAGTTTAAAAGTTATTTAATAAGTTACGTTGTTTCTTAACATTTTAGTTAAAATATTCTGTTTAGTAAATTGTGAGAATATTATACTGTATAATATAAAATGTATGATGTATTAAATTGGATTATGAGATAGTCTTTTAAATATAGCAAATATTTGTTACTTTAAATTGTGTGACTTTTGGTTACTTAAAGTTTGTAGCAGTAACATAAAGCAATGCATTAAAGTTATTTAGAGGTTCAATAACTTTTCCGTCTATTATTGGTCGTAAAAAACTACTTTAATCTTAAAATATATACGTCAAATTATAAAAATACTATTTCAAACATTAAAGCAAAGGTTCAACATAATTTCCAAAGCTTTTGTTTGACCAATGTGTGCATTCGTAAAAAAAGGTTGAGAATCATATCTTCAATATGTGTATCTTCATGTTTAACCCGGCAGGGGTCGCGTCACGGTCTTTTCCACCGGGCCTTCACTGTTTTCTTAATAACTGGAACTGCCGATTTTTGCAAGCTTCCACCCCCTCAGTACCTTCAAATAGACTCTTCCGCTGTCGAATGCTGTGTTTGTAATTTCGCTATCACCAACGAGTGTCTTAGTGCAGCAGCCTAGAAAAAAGTCAGTGTGGAAACCACCGTGCGCGACCCCTCGCATAATTTTCAATTTCGCTTTTTTGTTATTGATCGTTTAGGGTGTTGAGTGTTATATTTATTGTGTTACTATGCAACATGAATAGAGCAGAGGAAGAAAGATCTGCCAGACTGTTAGATAGCGTGGAAAGGGAAGAAAGGATTGAAAATCCTGGTAGTGTTCGAAGATAACTTTCTCGTGACGTGCCTACTGTTGAACCCGTTGACGAACCGGATTCAGATGATGAACAACAAGATCATGTTGAAGTTCAAGAGGAATCAGAGTATTCAGGAGACGAAGAGGAATTACACATTCCAACGGAAACCATCGATACAAAATATCGACCTGTAACCTCAAACATGTTTGGGTTTAGAGGGAATTAAAAGTTGTTGTCCATAATATAGTAGTTATTCTCATCTCAACCATGCATAATAATATGAAATTGATTCCAAAGCTGGAGATAAAAATAAACTCTACATCCAAACATTTTACAATTCAACAAAAGGGGGAGTAGACGTTGTTGATTAGTATAAGGCGGGATATTCAGCTGTACTACCAGCCTAGGGCATCAATCGGATGAGGAACTGTAAGGAATTTCATTGCTATAACCCTCAAGGTGCTTAGACATATTGTATGTAACTTTTTGTTTAAAATCATAAATTTGTAGGGTTGCATTTCATTACTATAATTGTAATATTATGATAAATTTACTTAAACATTCGACACATTTTTTTTTTCAAAATTGGTTGTTTTACATTACAGCTATCGTAAACATCCAGTACATTTTCTTATTCAGAAATTAGTTTTCTTTCAGAATATATTATTAAACATAAATATTTGTAAAAGAGTCCCTATGGTATGACAATTAATCTAAAGTCTTGTATTTCTTTTAAACAATAAATTTGTTAAATCTTAAAATATTATTTAAAATTAACCAGTACATTATTGCCACAATTACAACTAATAGAACTTAAGTAAATACATTATACTTAATTACGATACTTGTATTTTTAGAATAAAATATTGTTCAGTATTTTTTTTTATTAATAAAATGACTCGGTCGAATCCACCGTGTGCGACCCCTCACGTTTTATTTTTCACGCGACCTCTGCCGGGTTAAAGAAAAACCTTTTCTAATGCTATTATCAATCTTGAAAAGTTACAAAGAAATATATTTTCAATAAATACTAAAAATCTTACTGAAATTGACAAAGTATTTATCTTTTTAATCCATTTTAGACTTTCTAAATAGACCCCTGACAAGTATATTTACCATATTTTACAAAATACAATTATAAATATAAATTATTTCAGAAGGAAAAACAAAATCGTCTCTAGTACATTACAAACAAGATTAAAATGAGCAAATAATATTCAATAAGTACGAAACGTGACGTCAGAACAACGCAGGAATGTAATTTTTGTTTCGCTTTCCTAGCCCAGTCCAGAATTTAGACATTAAAAATGTTGTAGTTGGCAAATATTTGTCCTTACTAAATTAGCAACATACTCATACAAATGAAATTCTGTGCGCATTTTTCATGTAACCAGAGTGACGTAATATTGTCAAGGCGAGCAACGGTGATAATACTGTTACATTATTTAATTACATTCGGAACGAATTCTTCCATCGCGCTGTCACGGCTTAGCTTTCAGTTTATTAAAATATTTCCCAGGTGGTGTAATTTAATGGACTATTCTGAAGCATTTCTTCTTTTAAAGTAGGAATTAATTCCTTCTATTAGCTGACACTCTCCTATATAGATCTTGTACACATTTTTAATCGTTAAAATATTTCATTCATCCAATCAAGTTCAAATACATTTTTTTTTAAAGATAATTTCATGAGAGCGTGTATACTAGAGTTATTTACTTTATATTATATACTATTGGGCTCGCCCAAAACTTTTACTTATAGATATTACGCCTGAAAATACCAGGTGTCCTCTGGCAGTGGTGTAAAATATATATTGGAGGAAATATTGGGGGCAAACCATTTAGCTAAGACTATGTTAGCTAAGACTATGATAGCTAAGACTATGTTTGCTAAGACTATGATAGCTAAGACTATGTTAGCTAAGACTATGTTAGCTAAGACTATGATAGCTAAGACTATGTTAGCTAAGACTATGTTAGCTAAGACTATGTTAGCTAGGACTATGTCAGCTAAGACTACGTTAGCTAAGACTATGTTAGCTAAGACTATGTTAGCTAAGACTATGTTTGCTAAGGCTATGTTAGCTAAGACTATGTTAGCTAAGACTATTTTAGCTAAGACTATGTTAGCTAAGACTATGTTAGCTAAGACTACATAAGCTAAGACTATGATAGCTAAGACTATGTTAGCTAAGATTATGTTAGCTAAGACTATGTTACCTAAGACTATTTTAGCTAAGACTATGTTAGCTAATAGGTATGTTAGCTAAGACTATGTTAGCTAAGACTATGTTAGCTAAGACTATGTTAGCTAAGACTATTTTAGCTAAGACTATGTTACCTAAGACTATGTTAGCTAAGACTATGTTACCTAAGACTATGTTAGCTAAGACTATGTTAGCTAAGATTATGTTAGCTAAGACTATGTGAGCTAATACTATGTTAGCTAAGACTATGTTACCTAAGACTATGTTAGCTCAGACTATGTTAGCTAAGATTATGTTAGCTAAGACTATGTGAGCTAATACTATGTTAGCTAAGACTATGTTAGCTAAGACTATGTGAGCTAAGACTATGTTAGATAAGACTATGTTAGTTAAGACTATGTTAGCTAAGACTATGTTAGCTAAGACAATGTTAGCTAAGACTATGTTAGGTAGGACTATGTTAGGTATGACTATGTTAGCTAAGACTATGTTAGCTAAGACTATGTTAGCTAAGACCATGTTAGCTAAGACCATGTTAGCTAAGACTATGTTAGAGAAGACTATGTTGGCTAAGACTATGTTAGCTAAGACTATGTTAGCTAAGACTATCTTAACTAAGACTATTTTAGCTAACACTATGTCAGCTAAGGCTATGTTAGCTAATAGGTATGTTAGCTAAGACTATGTTAGCTAAGACTATGTTAGCTAAGACTATGTTAGCTAAGACTATGTTAGCTAAGACTATGTTACCTAAGACTATGTTAGCTAAGACTATGTTAGCTAAGATTATGTTAGCTAAGACTATGTGAGCTAATACTATGTTAGCTAAGACTATGTTACCTAAGACTATGTTAGCTCAGACTATGTTAGCTAAGATTATGTTAGCTAAGACTATGTGAGCTAATACTATGTTAGCTAAGACTATGTTAGCTAAGACTATGTGAGCTAAGACTATGTTAGATAAGACTATGTTAGTTAAGACTATGTTAGCTAAGACTATGTTAGCTAAGACTATGTTAGCTAAGACTATGTTAGGTAGGACTATGTTAGGTATGACTATGTTAGCTAAGACTATGTTAGCTAAGACTATGTTAGCTAAGACCATGTTAGCTAAGACCATGTTAGCTAAGACTATGTTAGAGAAGACTATGTTGGCTAAGACTGTGTTAACTAAGGCTATGTTAGCTAATACTATGTTAGCTAGGACTATGTTAGCTAAGACTATGTTAGCTAAGACTATGTTAACTAAGACTATTTTAGCTAACACTATGTCAGCTAAGGCTATGTTAGCTAATACTATGTTAGCTAAGGCTATATTAGCTAAGACTGTTAGCTAAGACTATGCTAGCTAAGACTATGTTAACTAAGACTATTTTAGCTAACACTATGTTAGCTAAGACTATGTTAGCTAAGACTATGTTAGCTAAGACTATGTTAGGTAAGACTATGTTAGGTAAGACTATGTTACCTAAGACTATGTTAGCTAAGACTATGTTAGCTAAGCCTATGTTATCTAAGACTATGTTAGCTAAGAATATGTAGCTTATACTATGTTAACTAAGACTATGTTAATTAAGACTATGTTAGCTAAGACTATGTTAGGTAAGACTATGTTACCTAAGACTATGTTAGCTAATACTATGTTACCTAAGACCATGTTAGCTAAGGCTATGTTAGCTAAGACTATGATAGCTAAGACTGTGTTAACTAAGACTATGTTAGCTAAGTCTATGTTAGCTAAGACTATGTTAGCTAAGACTATGTTAGCTAAGACTATGTTAGCTAAGACTGTGTTAGCTAAGTATATGTTAGCTAAGGCTATGTTAGCTAAGATTATGTTAGCTAAGACTATGTCAGCTAAGACTATGTTAGCTAAGACTATGTCAGCTAAGACTATGTTAGCTAAGACTATGTTAGCTAAGACTATGTTAGCTAAGACTATGTTAGGTAAGACTATGTTGGCTAAGACTATGTTAGCTAAGAGTATGTTAGCTAAGACTGTGTTAGCTAAAACTATGTTATCTAAGACTATGTTAGCTAAGACTATGTTAGCTATGACTATGTTAGCTATGACTATGTTAACTAAGACTATGTTAGCTAAGACTATGTTAGCTAACACATTACCTGAAGAACACATAACCCAAAAAAAACAAACAAACCCTAAAACCAGCTATACAAAACACCTAAAATACACCCAACACACACACACATTGACATACACACTAATTTAAATGTTCTACACACATTAAAACAAAGTAAAAAACTAACAACCTTAGAAAAATATGAAATCTACAAACAGTACTCAACAGATAAAGAAAACGTATTAAATGATCACATACACTTGGAAGCCAACAGTCTTTTCCATTACATGACACACAACTCAAACAAACCAACGTATTCCACTGTAATAAATCCATTCCCGTTAGAGCCTTTACACTCAGCCGATGCCGCTAGTAGAGGGTTAACTTCGTAAAAGGAACGAATGTTTTGAAACGCGTCAGCAAGTAAGCAATTACGTATTCACTTAGTTCAGTATTTTAAAAATGAGTTTAATCAGTGAATTCATGATGATTACATCAAGCAGCATGTAAATATGTTATAGTTCTCTAGAAAGTGCTACTATAGGCAACAATAACATATTTACAATTGTTTTTAGTTAGAAATAAAACATTTTTATTCAAATAAACCCTATTGTACATTTGGATTGTAAAGCAATTATATCCAGAGGAATGTCTTACAATATTAGTTACATTAAATAAAATTGAACAAGGAAATCTTCTGTTCTGAGGATTATTTTCTTTTCATGGCAATAAAGACTGATGAAGCAAATGTTTCAAATAAATGAGTCACATAGAGAATACTAAACAAGATTATGAGAGTGTAAATTTCAATAATGTCAACAAAAGGTTGACTAAATGTTGTGCAAATAAAGATTGTAACATCTACAAAATCTATATAGGGAACAGTAGAATATTATAATAAATAAACAACAATAACCCTTGCTACAAATATTTAAACTCTTTCAATGTACATTTCACTAACACTGTTAGTATTATCAGAAGGGTACAAATATACCAAATACCAGGTACCTATAAATATGAAAAATTCCAGTTATATTTGTAACCTTCTGGTGATGCTAACAGTGTCTCACCACATGTGCTACACGCTGTAAGGTATAGAATACACCATAGGCATTTTATATATATTAAACACTATATATTAAACACCATATATTAAATGTTCGCTAAATGCTCACCATATGTGCTATATGCTGTAAGGTATAGACTACATCACAAGCATTTCCTGTATACTATACGCTACATATTAAACACCATATGTTATATGCTTGCTAAAATCTCACCACATGTGCTACACGCTGTAAGGTATAGACTACGCCATAGGCATTTTATATATATTAAACACTATATATTAAACACCATATATTAAATGCTCGCTAATTCCTCACCATATGTACTTACTTTACTTTATCCAATGCCCGCCCTTGGCTGTTGAACCATTCGGCGTCGAGCCTCCCAGTAACGACCGGTTCTGGACAGCTGGTCGTCCATTTCAGGGGAGGTTGAAGTGTGGTCCCCATTCATAATACCATTGAGACAGAGGGGACACTTATCGGACTCCGCTAGGCCAAAGCGGTAGAGGTGGGTCTGGAGATAGTCGTGTCCTGTCAGAAGTCGAAACTCAGCCACGGCAGTTACTCTATCGCTTGTGGGCACCAAAGGACCGCGACTGCTAAGTGATGTTCCCCCTGCTGGCTTCCTCATGCTCTTGTTTAATGGAACGTTTAAGGATTGCATCAATAAGGTGTTCGGCAGAGGTGAGGCTGGTGTCTGCGTATGGTTGTTGCATCTGCGTTCCATTTTTTGCAAGGTCGTCTGCTCTTTCGTTACCTGTGATGCCGACGTGACTTGGGATCCACCTATGGTTAATTGACCATTCATTTTGCAAAAGATGTGAGATTGCTTCTCGGCAGTGGAATATGTTCGAACAGTCTGTTGAAGAGTTGTCGGCTATTGCAATTATGGCGGCTTGGGAGTCTATAAAGAAAACGGCTCGTTGGTGGTTCGTTGCTGGGTGATGCGCAGCATGAGCCTCTGCGGTCAGTCGCACTGCCGTTACTTCCCCATCAAAATTACTTGAGTTTGCCCCAACGCCCTGGCTGATTTCAAATAGCTTGGAGAAAGCTCCAGCGCCAGCTCCAGTAGGATTGAGTTTAGATCCATCAGTGTAGATGTGCAGCCAGTCTGGTTCAGGATATAAAGTGTAGATTGTCTCAAGGGCAGAAATCTTTAGTTCTTCTGGGAGTGCAAGATGCTTGGGGGTTTTAAAGTTAGTAACGACAAACTTTTGAGAGGCATGACAATAGTCGAAAGTTTTGAGCGGGGTTTGATTTGATTCACTGATGTTATACCTTCTTCAAAGTTCTTCAGCGTGTTGTAGTGGGCTTAGCTGGGTTTTTAGTCTCTGTGCAGCCTTTCTATAGTTAGTCCAGTATCGGTGATTTACTCTGCTTGAGCGTTCCCAAAATTTAAGGGTTGGTTTTTCGCGCCTTTTTTGCAATGGTTCTATGCAGGTTTGCATTTCCATCGCACAAATGGGCGTTGAGATAGCTGCGCCGGTGATGATTCTGAGGGCACTGTTCTGCATTTTATCTAACTTTCGCAGATTCGGTTGACTGGCCAGTGACGTAACTTCCGAAGCGTATTCCATGGAGGGTCTGACATAGGTCTTATAAGCAGTGGCAAGAACGTCCTGCGTGCAACCCCACTTTGTACCAGTTAGTTTTTAACAGAATTGTTCGCTTGCTTGCGTGCTCAGCAACCTCTTGTATGTAATTTTTCTAGAGTCTAGTGTCCAGATTAACACCTAAGTATTTGGACAATTTAGACTCTGGTAGGTAACTCTGTTTATATTTGAGCTCAATGGTTGGGGGTTTGGTGGAGAGAGTGAACAACTGAAACATGGTTTTCTCTGGACTAACTGTCATTTTGTTGCAGTCGGCCCATAGCCCAATGTTTTCTATTACTAGGTTCATAGTTTCTTCAAGGTGGTCAGTCTTGTTAGTAGTATTCCACACAATGACGTCATCAGCATTCAGCAGGTATGATGTGCCAGGTGTTTTTTCGAAGGCGGCGGTGAGGTCATTAATCATTATGTTGAAGAGAAGGCAACTGAGCACGGCTCCCTGAGGTAAACCTTGTTTTGGGGTTTTAAAATTGGAGACAGCACTCATGAACCTCGTCCTTGTCAGGCGCTGGGTTAGGAAATTTTTCATCCACTTCATCATACTCTTTACCACCCCTAGTTTCGCTAGTTTTGATAGTAGCAATTGCTTCCACACTTTATCATATGCAGCTTTAAAATAAATTAGTACGGACAGGGTGGACTGCCTTTTGTGTAAACCATCCTTCACAGCTAGAGTGAACTTCACCAGTTGGTCAATAGTAGAGTGGTTTTGGCGAAAACCTGCTTGGATTTCGTTTATTGCTCCTTTCTTTTCTAAGAAGTATCTCAGTCTTTGCTCGATCATCTTTTCAGGCACCTTTGAGCAGACACTGGTCAGCGATATCGGCCGGAAGCTCTCGAGGTTGTTACGGAGTTTGCCTTTCTTAAAGATGGAGATAATTTCAGCTCTTTTCCATTGGTGGGGGACCCATTTCATCCATGTCAAGTTTATGAGCTTGAGGAGGCACTGCTTTGCTGTTTCACCAAGGGGCTTTATAAATTCGGGAAATATTCGGTCCGGTCCCGCTGCTCTTCCATTTTTTAGTGTGTGAATGGCTGCTTCCAGTTCATGTGTTAGGAAAGGGTTGACCATTTCAGGTGCCGGCTCGGCTTTGAGAGGGCCCACTGATTGCTGTTTGATGTATTTACGGTCATTGGCTCCTATTTCAAGGGTGCTGACAGCAGGATAGTGCTTGCAGAGTGCTTGTGCAACGTCTCTTGGGCTGGTGAGCGTCTTTCCATTGAAAATGATTGGTTCCCATGTGAAGTTACGTTTGTCGTTATTGAGGCTTGAAATAAAATTGTGAGCTTTCAAGCCGTCCTTTCTAAAATCTAGTTTGGCAACAAAAGTACGGTACGTGCTTCTTTTCGATTGGATGATCTCCCTCCTGAATTGGGCTTGTTTTTTTCTGAGTTGGATACAGTCTTCGAGGTTGTTGGTAGTCTCTGCCCTTTTCCTGGCTTTTTTACGTTCCCTTTGTAGTTTTGTCAGATTTTCATTCCAAAAAGGCTTATATTTATTGACGTAAACTCTGGGCATGCATATTTTGGCGATCTCTAAAATGTTCTCCTCAAAACCCGCTACGGACCGTTCAGGGTTGCCATTAATGATGCTAGGAGTGAGAAGCTGATTTGATGTTTGCTCAAAAGCTGTCCAGTCCGCCCTTTTCAAATTCCAGCGTGGAAGACGTGGTTTTTGGACATTATTATTTTTTGGTCGCAAAAAAGAACAAGGTCCTATGACCACATCCCTCAACAGCATCCCCCAGTTTCAGGTCAGATCTGCTTATCAGGTTTGCATGTACCAGGCACATGTCAGGTGTACTGGTGCTTCCACCAAATGGTAGAAAGGTGGGTTCTGATCGTAGATAGATCAGTTGTGTTTTGGAAATCCATAGCGTGGCCAGGTGCATTGCGGTCAGAGTAGTTCCATCGGGGGGAGTGCGCATTGAAGTCCCCTAGTATAATGGAGTTGCGGTGTCGGGATGACATTTCTATGAGACTTGCATTTAAGTTGATAGTTGGAGGGTTATAAACACCAATGATTTTGTAGTAGTGTCCGTTTATCCAGACTTCTATAAGTACAGCTTCATGTTTGTCGGTTTCGCACATCTTGTGAAGCACCTCAAATTTGCATGCTGCGTTGTTATTTACACCGACAACAATCCCTGAGGCCACTTGTCTAGACCTAGGTGAAATAAAATTGGTAAAATTCATAGTGTGAAAAAAATCTGGAGAGTCCGTTGAGGCTCCAGCTTCCACTACAGTGAAAATATATGCGTCCAGTTTATGAATGCGAGTCTTGAACTCTGTGAACTTTGCGTTATTAAGGCCACCGGCGTTCCAGAATAGTACGCGGAGCCCGTCGTTCAAGCCCTGAGAAGGGCTGGTTTTGCGATGGCTACTTGATACTTTCGATTTGGTCATCTCTAGAAGGATTTGGCAGAGTTTCGTCGTAGCAGATTTAGCGTTACCCAGGGTCCACCACGTGGGGGCCTGCTAAATTTACACCCCAGATCACCATATGTGCTACTTGCTGTAAGGTATAGACTACACCATAAGCATTTTCTATATACTATACGCTACATATTAAACACCATATGTTATATGCTTGCTAAATTCTCACCATATGTGCTACACGCTATAAGGTATAGACTACGCCATAGGCATTTTATATGTAATAAACACTATATAATAAACACCATGTATTAAATGATCGTTAAATTCTCACCATATGTGCTACACCCTGTAAGGTATAGACTACGCCATAGGCACTTTATATGTAATAAACACTATATAATAAACACCATAAATTAAATGCTCGCTAAATTCTCACCATATGTGCTACACCCTGTAAGGTATAGACTACACCATAGGCATTTTATATGTAATAAACACTATATAATAAACACCATATATTAAATGATCGTTAAATTCTCACCATATGTGCTACACCCTGTAAGGTATAGACTACGCCATAGGCATTTTATATGTAATAAACACTATATAATAAACACCATATATTAAATGATCGTTAAATTCTCACCATATGTGCTACACCCTGTAAGGTATAGACTACGCCATAGGCATTTTATATGTAATAAACACTATATATTAAACACCATATATTAAATGATCGTTAAATTCTCACCATATGTGCTACACCCTGTAAGGTATAGACTACACCATAGGCATTTTATATGTAATAAACACTATATATTAAACACCATATATTAAATGATCGTTAAATTCTCACCATATGTGCTACACCCTGTAAGGTATAGACTACGCCATAGGCATTTTATATGTAATAAACACTATATATTAAACACCATATATTAAATGATCGTTAAATTCTCACCATATGTGCTACACCCTGTAAGGTATAGACTACGCCATAGGCATTTTATATGTAATAAACACTATATATTAAACACCATATATTAAATGATCGTTAAATTCTCACCATATGTGCTACACCCTGTAAGGTATAGACTACGCCATAGGCATTTTATATGTAATAAACACTATATATTAAACACCATATATTAAATGATCGTTAAATTCTCACCATATGTGCTACACCCTGTAAGGTATAGACTACGCCATAGGCATTTTATATGTAATAAACACTATATATTAAACACCATATATTAAATGATCGTTAAATTCTCACCATATGTGCTACACCCTGTAAGGTATAGACTACGCCATAGGCATTTTATATGTAATAAACACTATATAATAAACACCATATATTAAATGATCGTTAAATTCTCACCATATGTGCTACACCCTGTAAGGTATAGACTACACCATAGGCACTTTATATGTAATAAACACTATATATTAAGCACCATATATTAAATGATCGTTGAATTCTCACCATATGTGCTACACCCTGTAAGGTATAGACTACGCCATAGGCATTTTATATGTAATAAACACTATATATTAAGCACCATATATTAAATGATCGTTAAATTCTCACCATATGTGCTACACCCTGTAAGGTATAGACTACGCCATAGGCATTTTATATGTAATAAACACTATATATTAAGCACCATATATTAAATGATCGTTAAATTCTCACCATATGTGCTACACCCTGTAAGGTATAGACTACGCCATAGGCATTTTATATGTAATAAACACTATATATTAAGCACCATATATTAAATGATCGTTAAATTCTCACCATATGTGCTACACCCTGTAAGGTATAGACTACGCCATAGGCACTTTATATGTAATAAACACTATATATTAAGCACCATATATTAAATGATCGTTAAATTCTCACCATATGTGCTACACCCTGTAAGGTATAGACTACGCCATAGGCATTTTATATGTAATAAACACTATATATTAAGCACCATATATTAAATGATCGTTAAATTCTCACCATATGTGCTACACCCTGTAAGGTATAGACTACGCCATAGGCATTTTATATGTAATAAACACTATATAATAAACACCATATATTAAATGATCGTTAAATTCTCACCATATGTGCTACACCCTGTAAGGTATAGACTACACCATAGGCACTTTATATGTAATAAACACTATATAATAAACACCATAAATTAAATGCTCGCTAAATTCTCACCATATGTGCTACACCCTGTAAGGTATAGACTACACCATAAGCATTTTCTATATACTATACGCTACATATTAAACACCATATGTTATATGCTTGCTAAATTCTCACCATATGTGCTACACGCTATAAGGTATAGACTACGCCATAGGCATTTTATATGTAATAAACACTATATAATAAACACCATATATTAAATGTTCGCTAAATTCTCACCATATGTGCTACACCCTGTAAGGTATAGACTACGCCATAGGCATTTTATATGTAATAAACACTATATATTAAGCACCATATATTAAATGATCGTTGAATTCTCACCATATGTGCTACACCCTGTAAGGTATAGACTACGCCATAGGCATTTTATATGTAATAAACACTATATATTAAACACCATATATTAAATGATCGTTGAATTCTCACCATATGTGCTACACCCTGTAAGGTATAGACTACGCCATAGGCATTTTATATGTAATAAACACTATATATTAAGCACCATATATTAAATGATCGTTGAATTCTCACCATATGTGCTACACCCTGTAAGGTATAGACTACGCCATAGGCATTTTATATGTAATAAACACTATATATTAAACACCATATATTAAATGATCGTTGAATTCTCACCATATGTGCTACACCCTGTAAGGTATAGACTACGCCATAGGCATTTTATATGTAATAAACACTATATATTAAGCACCATATATTAAATGATCGTTGAATTCTCACCATATGTGCTACACCCTGTAAGGTATAGACTACGCCATAGGCATTTTATATGTAATAAACACTATATATTAAACACCATATATTAAATGATCGTTGAATTCTCACCATATGTGCTAAACCCTGTAAGGTATAGACTACGCCATAGGCATTTTATATGTAATAAACACTATATATTAAGCACCATATATTAAATGATCGTTAAATTCTCACCATATGTGCTACACCCTGTAAGGTATAGACTACGCCATAGGCATTTTATATGTAATAAACACTATATATTAAGCACCATATATTAAATGATCGTTGAATTCTCACCATATGTGCTACACCCTGTAAGGTATAGACTACGCCATAGGCATTTTATATGTAATAAACACTATATATTAAGCACCATATATTAAACGATCGTTAAATTCTCACCATATGTGCTACACCCTGTAAGGTATAGACTACACCATAGGCACATTATATGTAATAAACACTATATAATAAACACCATATATTAAATGATCGTTAAATTCTCACCATATGTGCTACACCCTGTAAGGTATAGACTACGCCATAGGCATTTTATATGTAATAAACACTATATAATAAACACCATATATTAAATGATCGTTAAATTCTCACCATATGTGCTACACCCTGTAAGGTATAGACTACGCCATAGGCATTTTATATGTAATAAACACTATATAATAAACACCATATATTAAATGATCGTTAAATTCTCACCATATGTGCTACACCCTGTAAGGTATAGACTACGCCATAGGCATTTTATATGTAATAAACACTATATATTAAGCACCATATATTAAATGATCGTTAAATTCTCACCATATGTGCTACACCCTGTAAGGTATAGACTACGCCATAGGCATTTTATATGTAATAAACACTATATATTAAGCACCATATATTAAATGATCGTTAAATTCTCACCATATGTGCTACACCCTGTAAGGTATAGACTACGCCATAGGCATTTTATATGTAATAAACACTATATATTAAGCACCATATATTAAATGATCGTTAAATTCTCACCATATGTGCTACACCCTGTAAGGTATAGACTACGCCATAGGCATTTTATATGTAATAAACACTATATATTAAGCACCATATATTAAATGATCGTTAAATTCTCACCATATGTGCTACACCCTGTAAGGTATAGACTACGCCATAGGCATTTTATATGTAATAAACACTATATATTAAGCACCATATATTAAATGATCGTTAAATTCTCACCATATGTGCTACACCCTGTAAGGTATAGACTACACCATAGGCATTTTATATGTAATAAACACTATATATTAAGCACCATATATTAAATGATCGTTAAATTCTCACCATATGTGCTACACCCTGTAAGGTATAGACTACGCCATAGGCATTTTATATGTAATAAACACTATATATTAAGCACCATATATTAAATGATCGTTAAATTCTCACCATATGTGCTACACCCTGTAAGGTATAGACTACACCATAGGCATTTTATATGTAATAAACACTATATATTAAACACCATATATTAAATGATCGTTAAATTCTCACCATATGTGCTACACCCTGTAAGGTATAGACTACACCATAAGCATTTTCTATATACTATACGCTACATATTAAACACCATATGTTATATGCTTGCTAAATTCTCACCATATGTGCTACACGCTATAAGGTATAGACTACGCCATAGGCATTTTATATGTAATAAACACTATATAATAAACACCATATATTAAATGTTCGCTAAATTCTCACCATATGTGCTACACCCTGTAAGGTATAGACTACGCCATAGGCATTTTATATGTAATAAACACTATATATTAAGCACCATATATTAAATGATCGTTGAATTCTCACCATATGTGCTACACCCTGTAAGGTATAGACTACGCCATAGGCATTTTATATGTAATAAACACTATATATTAAGCACCATATATTAAATGATCGTTGAATTCTCACCATATGTGCTACACCCTGTAAGGTATAGACTACGCCATAGGCATTTTATATGTAATAAACACTATATATTAAACACCATATATTAAATGATCGTTGAATTCTCACCATATGTGCTACACCCTGTAAGGTATAGACTACGCCATAGGCATTTTATATGTAATAAACACTATATATTAAGCACCATATATTAAATGATCGTTGAATTCTCACCATATGTGCTACACCCTGTAAGGTATAGACTACGCCATAGGCATTTTATATGTAATAAACACTATATATTAAACACCATATATTAAATGATCGTTGAATTCTCACCATATGTGCTACACCCTGTAAGGTATAGACTACGCCATAGGCATTTTATATGTAATAAACACTATATATTAAGCACCATATATTAAATGATCGTTAAATTCTCACCATATGTGCTACACCCTGTAAGGTATAGACTACGCCATAGGCATTTTATATGTAATAAACACTATATATTAAGCACCATATATTAAATGATCGTTGAATTCTCACCATATGTGCTACACCCTGTAAGGTATAGACTACGCCATAGGCATTTTATATGTAATAAACACTATATATTAAGCACCATATATTAAATGATCGTTGAATTCTCACCATATGTGCTACACCCTGTAAGGTATAGACTACGCCATAGGCATTTTATATGTAATAAACACTATATATTAAACACCATATATTAAATGATCGTTAAACTCTTACCATATGTGCTACACCCTGTAAGGTATAGACTACGCCATAGGCATTTTATATGTAATAAACACTATATATTAAACACCATATATTAAATGATCGTTGAATTCTCACCATATGTGCTACACCCTGTAAGGTATAGACTACGCCATAGGCATTTTATATGTAATAAACACTATATATTAAACACCATATATTAAATGATCGTTAAACTCTTACCATATGTGCTACACCCTGTAAGGTATAGACTACGCCATAGGCATTTTATATGTAATAAACACTATATATTAAACACCATATATTAAATGATCGTTAAATTCTCACCATATGTGCTACACGCTGTAAGGTATAGACTACGCCATAGGCATTTTATATGTAATAAACACTATATATTAAGCACCATATATTAAATGATCGTTAAATTCTCACCATATGTGCTACACCCTGTAAGGTATAGACTACGCCATAGGCATTTTATATGTAATAAACACTATATATTAAGCACCATATATTAAATGATCGTTAAATTCTCACCATATGTGCTACACCCTGTAAGGTATAGACTACGCCATAGGCATTTTATATGTAATAAACACTATATATTAAGCACCATATATTAAATGATCGTTGAATTCTCACCATATGTGCTACACCCTGTAAGGTATAGACTACGCCATAGGCATTTTATATGTAATAAACACTATATATTAAGCACCATATATTAAATGATCGTTAAATTCTCACCATATGTGCTACACCCTGTAAGGTATAGACTACGCCATAGGCATTTTATATGTAATAAACACTATATATTAAACACCATATATTAAATGATCGTTGAATTCTCACCATATGTGCTACACCCTGTAAGGTATAGACTACGCCATAGGCATTTTATATGTAATAAACACTATATATTAAGCACCATATATTAAATGATCGTTGAATTCTCACCATATGTGCTACACCCTGTAAGGTATAGACTACGCCATAGGCATTTTATATGTAATAAACACTATATATTAAGCACCATATATTAAATGATCGTTGAATTCTCACCATATGTGCTACACCCTGTAAGGTATAGACTACGCCATAGGCATTTTATATGTAATAAACACTATATATTAAGCACCATATATTAAATGATCGTTAAATTCTCACCATATGTGCTACACCCTGTAAGGTATAGACTACGCCATAGGCATTTTATATGTAATAAACACTATATATTAAGCACCATATATTAAATGATCG
Organism: Prosapia bicincta; assembly: GCA_036971475.1. Classification (NCBI taxonomy): domain Eukaryota; kingdom Metazoa; phylum Arthropoda; class Insecta; order Hemiptera; family Cercopidae; genus Prosapia; species Prosapia bicincta. Next base: position 31,634,967 of record JBAIZL010000008.1, on the reverse strand, counting down.
TTGAATTCTCACCATATGTGCTACACGCTATAAGGTATAGACTACGCCATAGGCATTTTATATGTAATAAACACTATATATTAAGCACCATATATTAAATGATCGTTAAATTCTCACCATATGTGCTACACCCTGTAAGGTATAGACTACGCCATAGGCATTTTATATGTAATAAACACTATATATTAAGCACCATATATTAAATGATCGTTAAATTCTCACCATATGTGCTACACCCTGTAAGGTATAGACTACGCCATAGGCATTTTATATGTAATAAACACTATATATTAAGCACCATATATTAAATGATCGTTGAATTCTCACCATATGTGCTACACCCTGTAAGGTATAGACTACGCCATAGGCATTTTATATGTAATAAACACTATATATTAAACACCATATATTAAATGATCGTTGAATTCTCACCATATGTGCTACACCCTGTAAGGTATAGACTACGCCATAGGCATTTTATATGTAATAAACACTATATATTAAACACCATATATTAAATGATCGTTGAATTCTCACCATATGTGCTACACCCTGTAAGGTATAGACTACGCCATAGGCATTTTATATGTAATAAACACTATATATTAAGCACCATATATTAAATGATCGTTGAATTCTCACCATATGTGCTACACCCTGTAAGGTATAGACTACGCCATAGGCATTTTATATGTAATAAACACTATATATTAAACACCATATATTAAATGATCGTTAAATTCTCACCATATGTGCTACACCCTGTAAGGTATAGACTACGCCATAGGCATTTTATATGTAATAAACACTATATATTAAGCACCATATATTAAATGATCGTTGAATTCTCACCATATGTGCTACACCCTGTAAGGTATAGACTACGCCATAGGCATTTTATATGTAATAAACACTATATATTAAGCACCATATATTAAATGCTCGCTAAATTCTCACCATATGTGCTACACCCTGTAAGGTATAGACTACGCCATAGGCATTTTATATGTAATAAACACTATATATTAAGCACCATATATTAAATGATCGTTAAATTCTCACCATATGTGCTACACCCTGTAAGGTATAGACTACGCCATAGGCATTTTATATGTAATAAACACTATATATTAAGCACCATATATTAAATGATCGTTGAATTCTCACCATATGTGCTACACCCTGTAAGGTATAGACTACGCCATAGGCATTTTATATGTAATAAACACTATATATTAAGCACCATATATTAAATGATCGTTGAATTCTCACCATATGTGCTACACCCTGTAAGGTATAGACTACGCCATAGGCATTTTATATGTAATAAACACTATATATTAAGCACCATATATTAAATGATCGTTAAATTCTCACCATATGTGCTACACCCTGTAAGGTATAGACTACGCCATAGGCATTTTATATGTAATAAACACTATATATTAAGCACCATATATTAAATGATCGTTGAATTCTCACCATATGTGCTACACCCTGTAAGGTATAGACTACGCCATAGGCATTTTATATGTAATAAACACTATATATTAAGCACCATATATTAAATGATCGTTGAATTCTCACCATATGTGCTACACCCTGTAAGGTATAGACTACGCCATAGGCATTTTATATGTAATAAACACTATATATTAAACGCCATATATTAAACGATCGTTAAATTCTCACCATATGTGCTACACCCTGTAAGGTATAGACTACCCCATAGGCATTTTATATGTAATAAACACTATATATTAAGCACCATATATTAAATGATCGTTAAATTCTCACCATATGTGCTACACCCTGTAAGGTATAGACTACGCCATAGGCATTTTATATGTAATAAACACTATATATTAAGCACCATATATTAAATGATCGTTGAATTCTCACCATATGTGCTACACCCTGTAAGGTATAGACTACGCCATAGGCATTTTATATGTAATAAACACTATATATTAAGCACCATATATTAAATGCTCGCTAAATTCTCACCATATGTGCTACACCCTGTAAGGTATAGACTACGCCATAGGCATTTTATATGTAATAAACACTATATATTAAGCACCATATATTAAATGATCGTTAAATTCTCACCATATGTGCTACACCCTGTAAGGTATAGACTACGCCATAGGCATTTTATATGTAATAAACACTATATATTAAGCACCATATATTAAATGATCGTTGAATTCTCACCATATGTGCTACACCCTGTAAGGTATAGACTACGCCATAGGCATTTTATATGTAATAAACACTATATATTAAGCACCATATATTAAATGATCGTTGAATTCTCACCATATGTGCTACACCCTGTAAGGTATAGACTACGCCATAGGCATTTTATATGTAATAAACACTATATATTAAGCACCATATATTAAATGATCGTTAAATTCTCACCATATGTGCTACACCCTGTAAGGTATAGACTACGCCATAGGCATTTTATATGTAATAAACACTATATATTAAGCACCATATATTAAATGATCGTTGAATTCTCACCATATGTGCTACACCCTGTAAGGTATAGACTACGCCATAGGCATTTTATATGTAATAAACACTATATATTAAGCACCATATATTAAATGATCGTTGAATTCTCACCATATGTGCTACACCCTGTAAGGTATAGACTACGCCATAGGCATTTTATATGTAATAAACACTATATATTAAACGCCATATATTAAACGATCGTTGAATTCTCACCATATGTGCTACACCCTGTAAGGTATAGACTACGCCATAGGCATTTTATATGTAATAAACACTATATATTAAACACCATATATTAAATGATCGTTGAATTCTCACCATATGTGCTACACCCTGTAAGGTATAGACTACGCCATAGGCATTTTATATGTAATAAACACTATATATTAAACACCATATATTAAATGATCGTTAAATTCTCACCATATGTGCTACACCCTGTAAGGTATAGACTACGCCATAGGCATTTTATATGTAATAAACACTATATAATAAACACCATATATTAAATGATCGTTAAATTCTCACCATATGTGCTACACCCTGTAAGGTATAGACTACGCCATAGGCATTTTATATGTAATAAACACTATATAATAAACACCATATATTAAATGATCGTTAAATTCTCACCATATGTGCTACACCCTGTAAGGTATAGACTACGCCATAGGCATTTTATATGTAATAAACACTATATATTAAACACCATATATTAAATGATCGTTAAATTCTCACCATATGTGCTACACGCTATAAGGTATAGACTACGCCATAGGCATTTTATATGTAATAAACACTATATAATAAACACCATATATTAAATGATCGTTAAATTCTCACCATATGTGCTACACCCTGTAAGGTATAGACTACGCCATAGGCATTTTATATGTAATAAACACTATATAATAAACACCATATATTAAATGATCGTTAAATTCTCACCATATGTGCTACACCCTGTAAGGTATAGACTACGCCATAGGCATTTTATATGTAATAAACACTATATATTAAACACCATATATTAAATGATCGTTAAATTCTCACCATATGTGCTACACCCTGTAAGGTATAGACTACGCCATAGGCATTTTATATGTAATAAACACTATATAATAAACACCATATATTAAATGATCGTTAAATTCTCACCATATGTGCTACACCCTGTAAGGTATAGACTACGCCATAGGCATTTTATATGTAATAAACACTATATATTAAACACCATATATTAAATGATCGTTAAATTCTCACCATATGTGCTACACGCTATAAGGTATAGACTACGCCATAGGCATTTTATATGTAATAAACACTATATAATAAACACCATATATTAAATGATCGTTAAATTCTCACCATATGTGCTACACCCTGTAAGGTATAGACTACGCCATAGGCATTTTATATGTAATAAACACTATATATTAAGCACCATATATTAAATGATCGTTAAATTCTCACCATATGTGCTACACCCTGTAAAGTATAGACTACGCCATAGGCATTTTATATGTAATAAACACTATATAATAAACACCATATATTAAATGATCGTTAAATTCTCACCATATGTGCTACACCCTGTAAGGTATAGACTACGCCATAGGCATTTTATATGTAATAAACACTATATAATAAACACCATATATTAAATGATCGTTAAATTCTCACCATATGTGCTACACCCTGTAAGGTATAGACTACGCCATAGGCATTTTATATGTAATAAACACTATATATTAAGCACCATATATTAAATGATCGTTAAATTCTCACCATATGTGCTACACCCTGTAAGGTATAGACTACGCCATAGGCATTTTATATGTAATAAACACTATATAATAAACACCATATATTAAATGATCGTTAAATTCTCACCATATGTGCTACACCCTGTAAGGTATAGACTACGCCATAGGCATTTTATATGTAATAAACACTATATAATAAACACCATATATTAAATGATCGTTAAATTCTCACCATATGTGCTACACCCTGTAAGGTATAGACTACGCCATAGGCATTTTATATGTAATAAACACTATATATTAAGCACCATATATTAAATGATCGTTGAATTCTCACCATATGTGCTACACCCTGTAAGGTATAGACTACGCCATAGGCATTTTATATGTAATAAACACTATATATTAAGCACCATATATTAAATGATCGTTGAATTCTCACCATATGTGCTACACCCTGTAAGGTATAGACTACGCCATAGGCATTTTATATGTAATAAACACTATATATTAAGCACCATATATTAAATGATCGTTGAATTCTCACCATATGTGCTACACCCTGTAAGGTATAGACTACGCCATAGGCATTTTATATGTAATAAACACTATATATTAAGCACCATATATTAAATGATCGTTGAATTCTCACCATATGTGCTACACCCTGTAAGGTATAGACTACGCCATAGGCATTTTATATGTAATAAACACTATATATTAAGCACCATATATTAAATGATCGTTAAATTCTCACCATATGTGCTACACCCTGTAAGGTATAGACTACGCCATAGGCATTTTATATGTAATAAACACTATATAATAAACACCATATATTAAATGATCGTTAAATTCTCACCATATGTGCTACACCCTGTAAGGTATAGACTACGCCATAGGCATTTTATATGTAATAAACACTATATATTAAGCACCATATATTAAATGATCGTTAAATTCTCACCATATGTGCTACACCCTGTAAGGTATAGACTACGCCATAGGCATTTTATATGTAATAAACACTATATAATAAACACCATATATTAAATGATCGTTAAATTCTCACCATATGTGCTACACCCTGTAAGGTATAGACTACGCCATAGGCATTTTATATGTAATAAACACTATATAATAAACACCATATATTAAATGATCGTTAAATTCTCACCATATGTGCTACACCCTGTAAGGTATAGACTACGCCATAGGCATTTTATATGTAATAAACACTATATATTAAGCACCATATATTAAATGATCGTTGAATTCTCACCATATGTGCTACACCCTGTAAGGTATAGACTACGCCATAGGCATTTTATATGTAATAAACACTATATATTAAGCACCATATATTAAATGATCGTTGAATTCTCACCATATGTGCTACACCCTGTAAGGTATAGACTACGCCATAGGCATTTTATATGTAATAAACACTATATATTAAGCACCATATATTAAATGATCGTTGAATTCTCACCATATGTGCTACACCCTGTAAGGTATAGACTACGCCATAGGCATTTTATATGTAATAAACACTATATATTAAGCACCATATATTAAATGATCGTTGAATTCTCACCATATGTGCTACACCCTGTAAGGTATAGACTACGCCATAGGCATTTTATATGTAATAAACACTATATATTAAACACCATATATTAAATGATCGTTGAATTCTCACCATATGTGCTACACCCTGTAAGGTATAGACTACGCCATAGGCATTTTATATGTAATAAACACTATATATTAAGCACCATATATTAAATGATCGTTGAATTCTCACCATATGTGCTACACCCTGTAAGGTATAGACTACGCCATAGGCATTTTATATGTAATAAACACTATATATTAAACACCATATATTAAATGATCGTTAAATTCTCACCATATGTGCTACACCCTGTAAGGTATAGACTACGCCATAGGCATTTTATATGTAATAAACACTATATATTAAACACCATATATTAAATGATCGTTGAATTCTCACCATATGTGCTACACCCTGTAAGGTATAGACTACGCCATAGGCATTTTATATGTAATAAACACTATATATTAAGCACCATATATTAAATGATCGTTGAATTCTCACCATATGTGCTACACCCTGTAAGGTATAGACTACGCCATAGGCATTTTATATGTAATAAACACTATATATTAAACACCATATATTAAATGATCGTTGAATTCTCACCATATGTGCTACACCCTGTAAGGTATAGACTACGCCATAGGCATTTTATATGTAATAAACACTATATAATAAACACCATATATTAAATGATCGTTGAATTCTCACCATATGTGCTACACGCTGTAAGGTATAGACTACGCCATAGGCATTTTATATGTAATAAACACTATATATTAAGCACCATATATTAAATGATCGTTAAATTCTCACCATATGTGCTACACCCTGTAAGGTATAGACTACACCATAAGCATTATCAGTATACTATACGCTACATATTAAACACCATATATTAAATGCTCGCTAAATACTCACCATATGTCTCACTTGCTGTAAGGTATAGACTACACCATAAGCATTATCAGTATACTATACGCTACATATTAAACACCATATATTTAATGCTCGTTAAACTCTTACCATATGTGCTACACGCTGTAAGGTATAGACTACGCCATAGGCATTTTATATGTAATAAACACTATATATTAAACACCATATATTAAATGATCGTTGAATTCTCACCATATGTGCTACACCCTGTAAGGTATAGACTACGCCATAGGCATTTTATATGTAATAAACACTATATATTAAACACCATATATTAAATGATCGTTGAATTCTCACCATATGTGCTACACCCTGTAAGGTATAGACTACGCCATAGGCATTTTATATGTAATAAACACTATATATTAAACACCATATATTAAATGATCGTTGAATTCTCACCATATGTGCTACACGCTGTAAGGTATAGACTACACCATAAGCATTATCAGTATACTATACGCTACATATTAAACACCATATATTAAATGCTCGCTAAATACTCACCATATGTCTCACTTGCTGTAAGGTATAGACTACACCATAAGCATTATCAGTATACTATACGCTACATATTAAACACCATATATTAAATGATCGTTGAATTCTCACCATATGTGCTACACCCTGTAAGGTATAGACTACGCCATAGGCATTTTATATGTAATAAACACTATATATTAAACACCATATATTAAATGATCGTTGAATTCTCACCATATGTGCTACACCCTGTAAGGTATAGACTACGCCATAGGCATTTTATATGTAATAAACACTATATATTAAGCACCATATATTAAATGCTCGCTAAATACTCACCATATGTCTTACTTGCTGTAAGGTATAGACTACACCATAAGCATTATCAGTATACTATACGCTACATATTAAACACCATATATTTAATGCTCGTTAAACTCTTACCATATGTGCTACACGCTGTAAGGTATAGACTACGCCATAGGCATTTTATATGTAATAAACACTATATATTAAACACCATATATTAAATGCTCGCTAAATACTCACCATATGTCTTACTTGCTGTAAGGTATAGACTACACCATAAGCATTATCAGTATACTATACGCTACATATTAAACACCATATATTTAATGCTCGTTAAACTCTTACCATATGTGCTATACGCTGTAAGGTATAGACTACGTCATAGGCATTTTATATGTAATAAACACTATATATTAAACACCATATATTAAATGCTCGCTAAATACTCACCATATGTCTTACTTGCTGTAAGGTATAGACTACACCATAAGCATTATCAGTATACTATACGCTACATATTAAACACCATATATTTAATGCTCGTTAAACTCTTACCATATGTGATACACGCTGTAAGGTATAGACTACGCCATAGGCATTTTATATGTAATAAACACTATATATTAAACACCATATATTAAATGATCGTTGAATTCTCACCATATGTGCTACACCCTGTAAGGTATAGACTACGCCATAGGCATTTTATATGTAATAAACACTATATATTAAGCACCATATATTAAATGATCGTTGAATTCTCACCATATGTGCTACACCCTGTAAGGTATAGACTACGCCATAGGCATTTTATATGTAATAAACACTATATATTAAGCACCATATATTAAATGATCGTTGAATTCTCACCATATGTGCTACACCCTGTAAGGTATAGACTACGCCATAGGCATTTTATATGTAATAAACACTATATATTAAGCACCATATATTAAATGATCGTTGAATTCTCACCATATGTGCTACACGCTGTAAGGTATAGACTACACCATAAGCATTATCAGTATACTACACGCTACATATTAAACACCATATATTAAATGCTCGTTAAACTCTTACCATATGTGATACACGCTGTAAGGTATAGACTACGTCATAGGCATTTTATATGTAATAAACACTATATATTAAACACCATATATTAAATGATCGTTGAATTGTCACCATATGTGCTACACCCTGTAAGGTATAGACTACGCCATAGGCATTTTATATGTAATAAACACTATATATTAAACACCATATATTAAATGATCGTTGAATTCTCACCATATGTGATACACGCTGTAAGGTATAGACTACGTCATAGGCATTTTATATGTAATAAACACTATATATTAAACACCATATATTAAATGATCGTTGAATTCTCACCATATGTGCTACACCCTGTAAGGTATAGACTACGCCATAGGCATTTTATATGTAATAAACACTATATATTAAGCACCATATATTAAATGATCGTTGAATTCTCACCATATGTGCTACACCCTGTAAGGTATAGACTACGCCATAGGCATTTTATATGTAATAAACACTATATATTAAGCACCATATATTAAATGATCGTTGAATTCTCACCATATGTGCTACACCCTGTAAGGTATAGACTACGCCATAGGCATTTTATATGTAATAAACACTATATATTAAGCACCATATATTAAATGATCGTTGAATTCTCACCATATGTGCTACACGCTGTAAGGTATAGACTACACCATAAGCATTATCAGTATACTACACGCTACATATTAAACACCATATATTAAATGCTCGCTAAATACTCACCATATGTCTTACTTGCTGTAAGGTATAGACTACACCATAAGCATTATCAGTATACTATACGCTACATATTAAGCACCATATATTAAATGCTCGTTAAACTCTTACCATATGTGATACACGCTGTAAGGTATAGACTACGTCATAGGCATTTTATATGTAATAAACACTATATATTAAACACCATATATTAAATGATCGTTGAATTCTCACCATATGTGCTACACCCTGTAAGGTATAGACTACGCCATAGGCATTTTATATGTAATAAACACTATATATTAAACACCATATATTAAATGATCGTTGAATTCTCACCATATGTGATACACGCTGTAAGGTATAGACTACGTCATAGGCATTTTATATGTAATAAACACTATATATTAAACACCATATATTAAATGATCGTTGAATTCTCACCATATGTGCTACACCCTGTAAGGTATAGACTACGCCATAGGCATTTTATATGTAATAAACACTATATATTAAGCACCATATATTAAATGATCGTTGAATTCTCACCATATGTGCTACACCCTGTAAGGTATAGACTACGCCATAGGCATTTTATATGTAATAAACACTATATATTAAGCACCATATATTAAATGATCGTTAAATTCTCACCATATGTGCTACACCCTGTAAGGTATAGACTACGCCATAGGCATTTTATATGTAATAAACACTATATATTAAACACCATATATTATATGATCGTTGAATTCTCACCATATGTGCTACTTGCTGTAAGGTATAGACTACGCCATAGGCATTTTATATGTAATAAACACTATATATTAAACACCATATATTAAATGCTCGCTAAATACTCACCATATGTCCTACTTGCTGTAAGGTATAGACTACACCATAAACATTATCAGTATTCTATACGCTACATATTAAACACCATATATTTAATGCTCGTTAAACTCTTACCATATGTGCTACACTCTATAAGGTTTAAACTACACCTTAAGTATTTTATATTTATATGTATTTCCTCCCACTGTATTTATGCAGTTCCTCCAACAGTAACTTCCCAAAGGGTTTACTAAATCAGAACAATTGGTTAACCACAGCATGCAGTTGTCAGCAGAATGGTCAAGGAATAATTGCTCGAGGTTGACAACAAAGCGGTTCGGACGTCTAACTTAGTCTGCGCTGTAAAACTGAAAAGCTATCGGCCTATTTCAAAAGACATTTCCGCCACACATAATGAAACAAATTAAAATATATTGCTGATATTATTATAACACATAAACAACACTGCCTTCTGAATATTATAAAAACCATACTGGCTACGTTAAATCTTCGAAACCATTTTAACATTGGACAATAATATCTCGTCTCCTTTAAGGTGTAAGGATCGTCACCCTTCGCATGATGCTGATTGTTCATATATCAACTTTGTACGGCTTCTTTGTGCACAGTCGTCTTAAAATGAAATATTTTATACTAGACTTTTTTACATTTAAAAACAGATTTAAGAAAGAACCACAAAATGTTTTTAATTACATTAATAAAATTAAATTTTTCAAGGATTTTAAAAACGTTGTGAAATTTATAGTAAAAATTGTTGTGATAAATAAATCTAGTGTTCTCCATAAAAATGTGACTTTAGTTTTTATATAGTTTGATGATGTAAACCAATTTGTGCAAAAAGAATATTTTGCAATGTTAAATGTCCTAACAAGTAATATAAACGAAACATGTTTAGCCATTTCTTGTTTAGAAACAATATTCGAGCTGGCTTGTGTGTGAAGGCTATAAACAAAATAGTAAATAGGCTGTGATTCACAATTATAAAAACTTTATCGCGTTTCAATGACATTATGTCATCTTCTATGATGCAACACAATTGAAAATTGTTTTTTTTTTTTAATTACGATAGGTTATGTCACAATAGACTATTAGGTTATGTTCAATATTTTAATTAAGTTTTGATTGTGTAGCATCACAGAAGATGAAGACAATGTCATTGAAACGCGTCTGATATTAAAGTTTTATATAATTGTGAGTCGCAGACCATTTATTCTTGTGTTTATAACTCTTACAAGGAAAAACTTTATTCTCGTTATTTTTTATGAAATAATTACGATTGTTAAAAATAAAGTAACATAGGTTATGCGGTAAAACAGCTGTTCTAGCAAGTAACCTAGAAAATGCAATAAGCAGTTTTATGAAATCATATGTTATCACTTATTTTAAGCCAAATGTAACGAAATAACTACATATTGCAAAGCCTGCCCCATTTGTGAAAATTTCTTCTCCCATATATAACTAAAATTAATTTATTAAATTAAATTTATGAATTAATTTTTGAAACGATGTATTAACATCAATTTTCATGCACTACAAGTTTAAAATAATGTATTTCAACTTGAGCAACAGGAGGAATAAGTGGGGCACAAAGGAGGAAAGCACTCTGGCTTGCCTACCATAAGAAAGCAAAGAAGGCGGAGGCGGAGGGTCGAGAACCACCACCTACCCCTTTGAGGAAACACCGGTCCAGGAAGCGGAAGGATTTGACGGAGACTGAGGGTAGAACCCACCCTGTCTCCAGGAAGCCAGTGGATCTGGTAAGACCTTAATACAATGACTTCCACCTACTGCGCCCAAAATAGAGAATCGCCCCCTGCAGAATTATGTTAGTTAGTTTGGTACTGCATTGAGTGGAATATAAGAATCTTAGTGGGGTGTGATTCCAATGCTCATAATGAGGTGTGGGGCAGCACAGACACAAATGAGCAAGGTGAGGAGCTCCTCACCTTCTTGATTGAAGACACAGGTGCCGAGCCAACATTTGTCACTTCAAACAGAATGGAGGTATTAGTTATCACCTTCTGTAAAATACAGATGGTAAGGTGGGTGCATGACTGGCAGGTTTCGGATGAGCCTTCCATGTCAGATCACCGGATCATTACTGCTACGATGACGACAGTTGTCCCCCATGTGTTGTTCCTTAGGAACCCAAGAAGAACAATTTGAGAAGGTCTTCAGTCTTCGATGGGGAGGCGGATGTCAGACTTCCTTGGTAAGTATGGTACATCAAACGAACTGGAAAATACTGAGACATACATCGTTCGAGGAAAATTGCCCTCTTTCGCGGATAAACACTGGGGGCGGTAAGGTTAAGTGGAACAGCGAGTTAGAGGCAAGACGGAAAGAGACTAAGAAGGCTCTTTAATAGAGCAGAAAAGAAGAAAACGGCGGAGACCTGGCAGGCACCTAAAAACAACCAGTGTCTCTATAAAAATCTCATAAAAGAGGTTAAACGTGCTTCTTGGGAAAATAGGTGCTCAGAGTGATACTGCTAGACTGTGTAAGGTGTTTGCAGATGGACCGAGGGGAGTTTAAGTTTGTCAAGAAGATTGATGGTAGCTTTACTGTCACCCCGGAAGAAGCCTTGCGTCTGCTTATGAGGAACAGTTTTCCGATATTAGACCAGTAGGGCTCAAAACCTCAGCCATACTGGGCTAAGAGCGGACTGGGCAGGTGATCTCTGTGCAAAAGGTGAGAGAGGCGATTCTGTCTTTTGAGCCTTTTAAAGCGCCTGGATTAGATAATATTACTACAAAATTGCTTGGAGGAAATTATAGGGCCACTGACAGGATTACTCAGGGGCTGTGTTGCCTTGGGTTACACGCCCGGGCAGTGGCTCAAAACGAAAGTTATCTTTATCCCCAAAACGGGAAGGAAAGGTTACACAGAGGTAAAGGACTTCAGACCTATCAGCCTTACACCTTTCTTGTTAAAGACACTGGAAAGGCTGGTGAACCACTATTTAAAGGAGAGACCTCTGAAGCATTATCCGCTTCATTAGGACCAACACGCCTACCGAACTGGTAGGTCAGTGGAGACTGCGGACTTTATTGAGGGTCAGATCAAAATCAAGGGGATATGTATTGGGGCTTTTCTTTGTGTGGAAGGGGCATTTATTAGTACCTCTAGACTGGTCACCTAGAGAGCAGATCTGAATCACGGGATTTCTGATAAAGTTATAAATTGGATTATGAGTTCCTTGAAAAACCGTATAAGTACTGCATCCTGGATGGGGTGTAGGATAAATGGGATGGTCCCTCTCGGAGTGTTATCCCCTCTGCTGTGGAGCCTTGTAGTGGACGGTCTACTAAGGACCAAGGTGGTAGGATATGCGAACGACATAGCTATCCTTGTTACTAAGCCATTTGAAAAGGTTCTCAAAGACCTGCTTCAAGAGGCACTCAAGGTAACAGAAGCATGGTGCACAGAAAAAGCACTATGCATTCAAGGAGAGAAATCTGTGGCACTCATCTTCACTAGGCTATATAAAACTAAATCGCTGGAGATGATGGAAATTGGTAATACCAAAATAAGCTACGTTGAGAGCGCTAAATATCTGGGAGTTATTTTGGATATGAAGCTACTCTGGCGTGAGCACTTGGAGGATAAGTGCAAAAAAGCCATAGCTACGTTCTGGCAATGCAGAGGAGCAATAGGCACGAGATGGGGTTTGGGTCCACGTCAGATGAACTGGATTTATTCAGTAATTCTAGTGCCAAGGTTGGTCTTTGCCTCAATCGTCTGGTGGGACAGGGCACAGAAAGAAACAAGTAAAAATGTGCTTTACCGCATGCAGGGGCTCTTCTTTCGAGGCATAACAGCTACTAGGAGAAGCACACCATGTGCGGTTGTTAGGGTTATGTTGGGTTTTCCATCCTTGAATCTTCAATTTAGGATGGAGACAATGAAATCTGCACACCGGCAAAGTTGTACCGGGCTGTGGAAGACAAGTAGCAAAAGTCATAAATAGCTATTTGGAGTTCACTGAAGGAGCTCTGGATAGAACCTCAGGATAAGATACTGTCTCTTAAAAAGAGAAAACGAAAATTACAAAATCCATATTCCTGCAAGATAGGCATGGGCAGAGTGTAGACTCAAACATCGTAAAAACTGGTTCACGGATGAGTCCAAGATGGAGGAAGGAGTGAGAGCAGGATTTAGTGGACCGAGACACCAAGACAGATTTTGTCCACCTGGAAGACTACAACTCTGTTTACTAGGAGGAGGTGCTCTTGATCAAACTATGTGCTGAGGAATAATAGGGTCTGGCAAGAGGGGCAAGACCATCTGGATTTGCTCGGACAGTCAGGCAGCTCTGAAGGCTTTAGGTAAGGCTAGTTCCAGCTCTAGGCTGGTGGCTGAGACTATGACTTCTCTAGCAGAGCTGAGTAAGTATAATTTGCTCAACCTAACCCGGGACATTCTGGCTGGATAGGGAAATGAGAGAGCTTACGCCTTAGCGAAACAAGGGTGTATACCTCAAGGACCGTTGCTGAGGACATTGAGCATGCCGCCTTAGGAGCCCAAGAGGATCACGGCACATATAGACAGGTTCTGCAGGGAAGAATGGAATGCAACCTTGGGGTGTAACAAATCCAAGGTACTGTGGGGTTACTCGGGAGACTTGTGGGGCAAAGAACTACTCTCCTTAAGTAGACCTTAACTCGGAGTTACTGTAGTTGCTGGTCACAGGTTATGGGAATCTGAAGGGGTTCCAATACAAAATTGGAAAATCTAGGTCCCCTGTGTGCAAGATATGCGACGACAACCAAGAGGAAAGCCCAATCCATGTACTCTGTGATTGCCTTGCTTTGAGAGCTGCAAGGAGAAAGTGGTTTTGCTGGCAGGTATGTACACCATAGGATATCAGAAGATTTAGCATTAGGAGGGTACTTGATTTCTACAAAGATATAGGTATCCACCAAGCTAGTCCTGTGGTAGGGATGGGAAGAGGAGTACAAAGGCTGCAGCTAAGTGCTCTACACCGATAAGGTCCCTCCGAGTTTTAGTAATAAAATAATAATAACACGTCAGCTTTGAACATGTATCAACCAATACTAGCAGTCAGTATTACTTACTGTATGTAACTGGTGTAGCGGCGAAGCTGTTTCGAACTCACCTGCAAAGATACAAGAAATTATTCATCATTTCAACTTGTTTAGAAATACACATTACAAAACTAACTCTGCTGAACGTACTAACGTTATATCATAAAACTAGCAGGAAACACAGCAAAACTCGTATAACCAAACTGTCTTCTAATAAATATTATTTTGTTGCCATGTTATCTCATACTAGAAGTCAATTCTTTAATCAAACTTTAACTTAACACAAAACATACAATTTTAGATTTACGATGGGGTTAAATAAAAATTCAATATTTCAGCATTTGGCATGTTTTACATAATGTTTGTGAGTTATATGTATTTTAATTTTTTTTTTATATTATAATAATTATAATGTTGTCCACTATGTAAAAATATACGTTAGCATTTGCATTTACATATATATATATATATATATATATATGTGTGTGTGTGTGTGTGTGTATGTATATATATATATATATATATATATATATATATATATATATATATATATATATATATATACATATACTAATACACGTTCCTTCATAAATGGAAAAATATGATGAATAATTAAGGATCGTTCATTTTGCAGTGCATAAAGTCGCAGACCAGAAGATTAACATGAATTGAGACAATTAGGGTAAAAAAGGTACAGGTCGAAAAACCACTATTTTGGGTTTGGACTACAATAACACCGTTAAATTCCCTATAAAAACAAATTAAGAATAAAATGTGTAAAGAATTTTATTATCTGAAAAATATTGTAAATAAAGTCAATAAAATAACTTATATATATATATATATATATATAAAGAACAAAAGTCAAAATACAAATACAAGAATTATATTTGAATTTACAATTCAAAGCTTTTCGTTGGCTAACAGTACCAACATCATCAGGAATATTAAACAATTCCATTGCGATATTTATATATATATATATATATATATATATATATATATATATATATGTGTGTGTGTGTGTGTGTATGTGTGTGTGTGTGTATGTGTGTGTGTGTTTGTGTGTGTGTTTCTGTAAGTGTTTGTGTATTTGTGTGTGTGTGTGTGTGTGTGTGTTTGTGGTGTGTATATGTGTTGTGTACGTGCGTGTGAGTGTGTGTTGTGTGTGCGTGTGTGTGTGTGTGTGTGTGTGTGCGTGTGTGTGTGTTGTGTACGTGCGTGTATGTGTGTGTGCGTGTGTGTGTTTGTGGCGTGTGTGTGTGTGTGTGTTGAAACGGTCTGAATTAACGTTTCAATTAGGAAATTAATAATTTCTTATTTTTTAAATAACAAGTTTAATATTTAAATAATAAGGTTTTAATTTATGGTATAATAAACATAGTAAAGAGTCAAGAGGTCAATAAAATTTTGAATAAGTATTATTAAGACAAATTAAAAATTATGATAGCATGAAATTGTAATAACTAACTAAATTTGACGAACGAGAGTGAAGTGAAAAATTTTCTAAGTGCCGAAAAATGCTAACTTGGGAACTAGGCCACGTAGAACTAATATCGAGATTTTGAAATGACCAGACAAATCCATAATAAACAGTAGTGAAGACAGAATTTAAAAAACTCAAATAACAAAAACGTTACAGCCATTTAAAAATAATAGACATTTTTCAGTGTTCTAAAACAGATAACAAAATTATGCAGGTTAAAACTAATACGTTGTCCAACCCACCCGTACAAGAAACAAGCATGGAGATAGCGACGAGCTGAGAGGGGAGGGGAAGGGTGACATAGCCGCAATAAATACAGGAACTTAAGGACCTGTAAGGCAGTCTGTAAAAATGTTTTAATACGAGGTGCTAACGGCCGCTATGTCGGATCGCGCCTAGAACCACCATAAGGCCAGATGGGACAAAACCACCACGTTTCCGCCGTCTACTTCTATCCATGGACGAGGGCTTCAGACTCAGCCTCCGGGTTGTGAAAATGGAGAAAGACTTCCATCGACTGACCAGGGATGGCAACTTCTGATGTCCAGGAACCAGGGAATCCAAATGAAAGGACTCTAGGACGGGCAGGGAAATCCTTGGCAGTCATATTCTCCATTATATACAAATTAACGTCAAATTTAGTCAGTTATATTTATTAAATTCAAATTACCAATTAAACTTAAACAATGACTTCACTCTATGTTGAAAAATTAAATAAATCTTAAAAGTAATAAAATTAATTAGTATAACAAAATTGTTGAAATAATGAATAATAAATAGTGAATTTACAAAGTGGTTTTGGCCATAAGCCAATCATTTTCAAGAAGACCAGATTTATTGAATCATATAAACTTTAGAATTATTTATAATAAAATGTGAATTTACCAATTCAATCTTGAAATAAGAAGATAAAGTATTTTATTATATTAAATTTGGAAAAAATATTTTTTTTATAATATGTAAATGTAATTAATAAATTGTATAAGAAATGTAGGTTTTAAATATGTGAAAATTAACGAACTTTTAATTAATAATTTGTGCAGAAAAAGAGAGATCTAAATATGTTTTATTTGAAAAGAAAATTAGTTTAGTTTAAAATCAATAATTAAATGCATTACAAAAACTTACAGTATTTGAATTTATCCTGTGTTGAACAACCAATAAAACCTTTTAGTTTTTTCCAACTGATAAATAATGATTATAAAATCAGAGTGCAGTTTTAATTAAATTTCATTAATTAATAAATATATAAAATTTAGAACCTAATGTTTTATCAATTGAGTTCTCTCCCGAGAACAATTTTATTGAGCTATTCTAAAAATTAGTTGGTTTTTTGTATTGAAGCCCAGAGACGATGTCTACTGGCAGATCATGTTTAAAGAACACAGGAGCCTTTTAAAATAGGTATCTTAAACATGATCATATTTTGCAAGTCCCCTTGCTGTGCCTGCAGATCTGATGAAGTGGTAAGATTCTTTGAAAATTTTATGTGTTCAGATAAATGTTGTTTCTTTCCAGCTGACTATTTTATTGACATGTGTGACTAAATACAGACCCAACAAAACTGCCAACCAACTTAGGGGAGGTCATACAAACGTTAAGGTAGAAGTCAGCGGGAATAGACTTGCATTTGGGCGTGGTACATTACGCGGGAACACAAGACAAAACTTAGGGATCTTAACACGGTACACAAAACGGTGTGAGCAGCAGATATATAAATATATAATAAATATATTATTCTGCAAAGTGGGGGAGGGACGTTGCAGTGTGTGTGTGTGTGGATATGTAAAATCTAATGTTTAATATTCATAAAGTTATTATATATTGATAATATTAAATATATATGTGATATGTACTACTCACTTTATAATAAATACCATATGCTACATGCTCATATAATGTGCTATATGCAATGCTTTGTAGTCTCCAATATATTCTATTTCTGTATGTTATATACTATACATTTACATAACTTTTTAGGCTACTATTTATTCCAATAATGTATCCCAATCAGTTTGGCTCTATCGTTCGTACTATGTGATATTTATGCAAACTATACTATATTATATATTTTAATTGTTATTCTTTAGTGTATAAACTTACATTATTTATTATACAGTATAAAACCTAATATACAAGAAACATATTTACTACAATTTCAAAAACTATTAAAGCTTTAAGTTACTTTTAAACTAACATATGTGCATATGGAATTACGTTTCTTATCTCTTCAAGAGTATAGTATTGTTTTAAAACAGATCTAATAGTTTTAAATTGCAAATAATTAGTCGTTATTCATAGTGTTTAATATTAATGTTGTTACATGACACATATAAGAAACGAGTTTATCTTAGCTGAGAGGTAAATCATTTTATAAAAGCATTATATTAATCTGCGGTAGAACTAAAGAGACATATTGTGACAGTTATTTAAGAGACAGTAAAATTGTAAAGTAAAAATAAATAATTTTTACAAGATATACAAAATCTGTTAAATAAGGTGTTCTAAATATAATTTTACAACGAATTAGTCGCTGTATAGTGTTGAATAAAATGGGTTTATATCTTCAAAATTAATTAATTTTTTAAACGTTTCAGTATATTACGTGGACCCATAAAAAGATAAGAAATAAGTAGTTAAATATATAATAAAAATAAGACAAATACACATTTTTATATCTAATTGTTGCCTTTTTAATTTTTTCAAATGTTGCATCACAAAACAAAGTAATACCTGAACTAAGAGAGAAGAATGCCCTTCGGAAAATTTGAAGTCCCTGTCAGTAAATCACTTGTTCATGTGTCTGCAATCTGCTAATATATTCTTCCCTTAAATATGTCTTACAAAGCATTCGAAGGTTTTACTCAATTTCCAAATCACACCCTTTGTACCAAGCGCATCGATTGAAGGGATGGAATTCAAACCCACGTTCAAAACACAAAGGGAAATTCAACAGCTAGTTGGATCAATGTTACCACTTGCAAATGAAAGCTCCTCACAAATTGAAGCTGATATCCACGACTCCCACATGAAATGCAATTAATTTTAAAACGCATATTTCTAATAAAAGTATGTCACATTTTAGTGTGCTGCAGTCGATAGGTCCACTGTGCAGACTTAGGTTTCTTATATAACAATAATTATTGCTTGGAACGATTTAAACATTTCTGACAGACGTAACGCCTTTTCAAGTTTGCTAACTTTCTGTGTCTTCAGCAAAATACCGTATCACACTCGATGATGTTATTGGCCATAACAATCGGTGGGAGTTTTTAATTTGACCTTATAAAATCTGATAATTCATGACCAGTTTGAAAACTAAATTTTCATTGTAAGTCATTTTGTTACAATTTAATAATGAATAAGGTGAAAATGTTTAAGCAAAGTGTGCTTGTGTTATTTTGTGTCTAGGTACGCCTAGGTTTTCCTACGGGTGAAAATTGTAGGAGTATGACATCATATCAATTTATTGCCGTAGGAATAATGAATTGCGTGAACGATTTCCAAAATAGTCAAACATATCCGTTAATGCTCACAGCGGTCTTCATAATTACTTAAAGGTTACTTAGAGGTTATATTAATTAGTTATTCACCCGCAATTTCCGCTAGTTATGCATTATTAATTACTTACATCTGGGAGTCGTCATATAAAATCTTTAACCAAGAGTATTAATAAATAAAATATAACACCGTCGTCTTTAAACACAAAGGTCTTCCCCTTTTATATTTCCAGATTCTTAAATTCCAACTTGAATGTTATATTTATACAATATTATCTGCTACCCTTGAGGCTAACCCTACTTATCTGCTACCCTTGAAGCTAACCCTACTTATCTGCTACCCTTGAGGCTAACCCTACATTATTCCTTTTTATCTGATTCGTAAAACCTAAAAGTAGTCGGACTGTACGGAACGAGCTTAATCGGTGAAATGTGTTCAGAGCTTAAGTCAGTTAGCGATGTTCTCGGAAAGTAGCTGGGAAAATACTACAGCAATACCTGCTCTAACATGCAAATTGAATGACAGAGTAGAGGTGAGGTAGGAGTAGCCTGCCCTAACATGCAAATCGAATGGTAGAGTAGATGTGAGATAAGAGTTAGCCTGCCCTAACATGGAAATTGAATGACAGAGTAGAGGTGAGGTAGGAGTAGCCTGCCCTAACATGCAAATCGAATGGTAGAGTAGATGTGAGATAAGAGTTAGCCTGCCCTAACATGCAAATTGAATGACAGAGTAGAGGTGAGGTAGGAGTAGCCTGCTCTAACATGCAAATCGAATGACTGAGTAGAGGTGAGGTAGGAGTAGCCTGCCCTAACATGCAAATCGAATGACTGAGTAGATGTGAGGTAGGAGTAGCCTGCCCTAACATGCAAATTGAATGACAGAGTAGAGGTGAGGTAGGAGTAGCCTGCCCTAACATGCAAATCGAATGGTAGAGTAGATGTGAGATAAGAGTTAGCCTGCTCTAACATGCAAATTGAATGACAGAGTAGAGGTGAGATAGGAGTTAGCCTGCCCTAACATGCAAATTGAATGACAGATTAGAGGTGAGGTAGGAGTAGCCTGCCCTAACATGCAAATCGAATGACAGAGTAGAGGTGAGATAGGACTTAGCCTGCTCTACCGTGCAAATCGAATGACAGAGTAGAGGTGAGATAGGAGTTAGCCTGCCCTAACATGCAAATTGAATGACAGAGTAGAGGTGAGGTAGGAGTAGCTTGCCCTAACATGCAAATTGAATGACAGAGTAGAGGTGAGATAAGAGTTAGCCTACCCTAACATGCAAATTGAATGACAGAGTAGAGGTGAGGTAGGAGTAGCTTGCCCTAACATGCAAATTGAATGACAGAGTAGAGGTGAGATAAGAGTTAGCCTACCCTAACATGCAAATCGAATGACAGAGTAGAGGTGAGGTAGGAGTAGCCTGCCCTAACATGCAAATCGAATGGTAGAGTAGATGTGAAATAAGAGTTAGCCTGCCCTAACATGCAAATTGAATGACAGAGTAGAGGTGAGGTAGGAGTAGCATGCCCTAACATGCAAATTGAATGACAGAGTAGAGGTGAGGTAGGAGTAGCCTGCCCTAACATGCAAATCGAATGACAGACTAGAGGTGAGGTAGGAGTAGCCTGCCCTAACATGCAAATCGAATGGTAGAGTAGATGTGAGATAAGAGTTAGCCTGCCCTAACATGCAAATTGAATGACAGAGTAGAGGTGAGGTAGGAGTAGCCTTCCCTAACATGCAAATTGAATGACAGAGTAGAGGTGAGGTAGGAGTAGCTTGCCCTAACATGCAAATTGAATGACAGAGTAGAGGTGAGATAAGAGTTAGCCTACCCTAACATGCAAATCGAATGACAGAGTAGAGGTGAGGTAGGAGTAGCCTGCCCTAACATGCAAATCGAATGGTAGAGTAGATGTGAGATAAGAGTTAGCCTGCCCTAACATGCAAATTGAATGACAGAGTAGAGGTGAGGTAGGAGTAGCCTTCCCTAACATGCAAATTGAATGAATGAGTAGAGGTGAGTTAGCCTACCCTAATATGCAAATCGAATGACAGAGTAGAGGTGAGGTAGGAGTAGCCTCCCCTAACATGCAAATCGAATGGTAGAGTAGATGTGAAATAAGAGTTAGCCTGCCCTAACGTGCAAATCGAATGACAGAGTAGAGGTGAGATAGGAGTTAGCCTGCTCTAACGTACAAATGGAATGACAGAGTAGAGGTGAGGTAGGATTTAGCCTGCCCTAACATGCAAATCGAATGACAGAGTAGAGGTGAGATAGGAGTTAGCCTGCCCTAACATGCAAATCGAATGACAGAGTAGAGGAAAAATAGGAGTTTTGTTTGTTTTATCCGTTCCGTTTTCAGGCAGTTCACATTGCTATAATAATTTACATATAATATAAAACAGGTGTTGGTTTTCTTTAGTTCAGTCGTAATTAAAAATTTATTTGTAAGAAATATAGTGAATTGTCACAAAGGTAACACGCACTATCTTGGCTGGTAGGAGCAACTTTAAACCTGTGTGGGCAAAACACTGATTGGATTGTAATGAAATAATATTTTAAGTAACTTATTACTCTACAGGGTTTTATGAGTTCCATTTTTGATAGTTTGATTATTATTGTCAACTTTTGAATGTCATGCGCACATGATTAAAGGAGGGAATTATGGGGAAGGAAGAAAAATGTATAGTTGCACTGGGGTTTAGAAGCCATGGAGCATTGAACCGACAAGGCAATAGTTTATTAGAGACTTAGCGCGAATTTAGGCGGTATTTCACCTTCCCCCACGCACTAACTAGACACGCTATCCGAACGTGAGAGCAAAACAAAAAAACTTCAGTGAAAAAATGACTGGTAAAGTATTCCACGAAGTGGTTCTACCCTGGAAAGTGATCCTTCGTTGGGAGGAGTCCACATTTCTCATCCCGGAAGCGGAAGTAAGTTCTGCTCAGAGAATACTTTTGTTGATATCCGACGAAGGCTATTTTCGCAATCAGGAGTACATGAACAAACAAAAGTACAGTATAGATATGAGTTGTATGAAAATGCAGCTGTTCTTCATGAATAACCTCTACACAGCCCCCAGGTAAAATTGTGTGGTGAGAAGTCTCGGCTCAAAGAGGGATAAAACCATAATTTTTGACAGTTTATTATAATGAGCTGACATTAGTTCTTTACTATGATATAACAGTGCTTTACAGACACTTCAGGTCATTTGTTAAGTATAAAGTTGTTAAGCTAACTTGAAAGTTATTAGTTCCTGTCACCGTGGATCGTTAATCTTCACAAGTAGTGCATCGAGGATTCAAGACTTGGATATGGTTTCATCTTTAGAATGTTTGGTTGTAGATCTCTTCTACGTTAGTTTGTATCAACTTCAATAGACCTAATACGTTCTACATTACAAAACTAACTATCAAAAGAAAATACTATATAAATAGTTGTAATATGGCGGAATGAATAAAATGTTTGTTTTTCTTGAAGACTGTTCAGGGCATTATTTAAGAGATGATATCTGCAAGTGCATCGCTACCTCTAAAACTTACAGAAGTAAAAGTTGAAGTAAATTTAAACCTTGTTATACAGAGTTTTCACTAACAGTTGCATTTGTGTGATTGTTAAAGGAAGTTGTCTCCAGGATTAAAACCACCTGTTATTATGAAACAAATTATTTAAAGAATCCATATATTTTTTTTTAACTTTATTCTGTTTCTGTTTGAATTGGCATTGTGTTTTATATAAAATATCTTTAATTTTTCCTATAAAATATAATTTGCGTCTTTAATAATTCTAATCGTACTTAACTATCGTGATTATAGACTCTTCTTTAACTAAATAAATAAAACCCACTAACTGCACAAACATCTTTATTTACTAAATTTACTTTATGTGCATTTCGATCACATAGTAATCATCTTCAGAAGTACTTATTTCAAATAAAGATTTGTGTATTGTGATTAGTGGGTTTTATTTATTTAGTTAAAAAATATATCCACAATGCTCAAAACGTTATTGAATATTACACTCTGTTCGAAGTTTTTATTTTTAAGTTGTATGCGTTTATTTTTTAAAATAATTGTAATATAGAAACCAAAAGAATGACTGTATTTAATTATTTTCTGTGTGTTTAATTAAAATCTGACTTTCATTTTATTCAGTAACGGGAACAAACTGTGGTAACCTAATATTATCATCAATAAACATCTGCGGCAATAATGCGATATTTTTGCAATTTAATTCCGACTAAGCTCTAACATTACAGGTGTTGATTATTACCACCTACAAAGATTCCGTGGCTTTAGGCTAGGAAACTTAGAGAAATATAAGATTACTTCTTCGCCAAACGTAAATCAGGTTTGAGACAACTGAATTCTGAGTGTTTCCACTCCTAAACCAGTGAAACAACCCAAATAGGTGATAGTTGTTTCTTTTGTAAGGCATACGCAATTAGATTTATGTGTTTCGACACAAATTAGTAAATATTTATATATATATATATATATAACCTCTATTATAAGTATGCGCACCGACCACCACTCAAGGAAGGCTATTTGGTAAAATTTTCTATCGTAGGGGGGACTTTTTAATTTTTATTTTTTTTGGCATAGCTCCGTTATTTATCCTTCCTACAGTGGTGTGACAACACAACATTTTCAAACGTTTGACACAAGTTATTCATCCACTCATCCTTCAATGTATGTATGTTTTTAGAAACTACATACTGCCATAGAGTTTCTGACCTACGTGGTCTGTCCTAGGTCATTAATTACCATCCCGGATAAGTTCAGACATTTTGTTTACATTATTACATCACTTGTTTACGTTACTTTTACATTTTTTGAAAGGTATTTTTTAAAGTATTACTTTACGTTACAGTAAATTATTTTTACTTAAACCCCTAAAAATTGGAGTTAACATAACATAAAATGCGACTTAACACCTTACAAATAACATTTCAATAATGTGTCCTACGATAAATTATTAACATTAAAAATTTGTTTTAGATTATTTTAATTAAATATTATTTCCATTTTCGCTTCCGCAATCTGTCGCCATGATTGAAAGGGGTTTTAAAATTAATTGCAAATTTGTATTATCTTTAATGGCACTAGTGGAAGAAAACTGATTTATTAAGTAATTTTTAAAATTACTCGACTTTGATAAATGCTTCAGCTATAACAATTTCTAATTAATTTGAAACTTTCCTAATTAAAACTTAGTGTAAAATACAAATAAGAAAAATGTACTTTACATCAAACGATGTACCTTGATTGTTTGTAATGGAATAAATCAATATAAGCTAAAAGCCCTATTTAGGATATTACGTTTAGTAAGCTATAAAGAAAAGAAACTTTAGGCGGCTTACGACATTTTTCTATTTTCTCATTTACTCTTTCAAATCGTAAATGTCCCATAAATTTGTAACTTGAAAAAATTATCTGCACTAGTGAGCAAAGTTTTTACAAAGGAGATAGTCGACATTTAATTCACATTTTATAGAATTTATTATGGTGATAGTTTTTTATGGTTGTTTGTCCGTTTGTGTAAGTGTATGTGTGTGTGTTTGTGTGTGTGTGTGTGGGAGGGGGTGTGTTTGTGTGTGTGTGTGTGTATGTGTGTGTTTGTGTGTCTGTGTGTCTATCTGTGTGTGTGTATGTGTGTGTGTGTGTGTGTGTGTTGCAACGTCCCACCCCTTACTTCGCAGAATAATATATATTTATAATATATTTATATATCTGCTGCTCACATCGTTTTGTGTACCGTGTTAGGATCCCTAAATTTTGTCTTGTGTTCCCGCGTAAAGTACCACGCCCAAATGAAAGTCTATTCCCGCTGACATCTACCTTAACGATTGTATGACCTCCCCTAAAATGGTTGGCAGGTTTGTTAGGTCTGTATTTAGTCACACATGTCAGTAAAATAGTCAGCTGGAAAGAAACAACATTTATATGAACACACAAAATTTTCAAAGAATCTTACCACTTCATGAAAACTGCAGCCACAGCAAGGGGACGTGCAAAATATGATCATGTCTAACATACCTTTTTTAAAAGGCTCCTGTGTTCTTTAAACATGATCTGCCAGTAGACATTGTCTCTGGACTTCAATGCAAAAAACCAACTAACTCTTAGAATAGCTCAATAAAATTGTTCTCAGGAGAGAACTCGTTTGAAAAAGCATTAGGTTCTGAATTTTATACATTTAATAATTAATGAAATTTAATTAAAACTGTACTTTGATTTTATAATCATTATTTATCAGTTGGAAAAAACTAAAAGGTTTTATTGGTTGTTCAACACAGGATAAATTCAAATACTGTAAGTTTTTATAATGCATTTAATTACTGATTTAAACTAAACTAATTTTCTTTTCAAATAAAACATATTTAGCTCTCTCTTTATCTTCCCAAATTGTTAATTAAAAGTTCGTTAATTTTCACATATTTAAAACCTACATTTCATATACAATTCATTAATTACATTTACATATTAAAAAAAAATTATTTCCAAATTTAACATAATAAAATATTTTATCTTCGTATTTCAAATTTGAATTGGTAAATTCACATTTTATTATAAATAATTTTAAAGTTTATATGATTCAATAAATCTGGTCTTCTTGAATAAGATTGGCCTATGGCCAAAACCACTTTGTAAATTTACTATTTATTATTCATTATTTCAACAATTTTGTTATACTAATTAATTTTATTACTTTTAAGATTTATTTAACTATTCAACATAGAATGAAGTCATTGTTTAAGTTTAATTGGTAATTTAATAAATTTAACTGACTAAATTTGAAGTTAATTCGTATATAATAGAGAAAATGATTTGCCAAGGATTTCCCTGCCGGTCCTAGGGTCCTCTCGTATGGATTTCCTGGTCCTTGGACATCGGAAGTTGCCATCCCTGGTCAGTCGATGGAAGTCTTTCTCCATTCCCGCGTCCTGGAGGCTGAGTCTGGAGCTCTCGTCCATGGATGGAAGTAGACGGCAGGAACGTGGCTATTTTGGTCCCGTCGGTGATGATTCTAGGTGCGATCCGACATAGCGGCCGTTAGCACCTCGTATTAAAAAAAGTTTTCAGACTGCCTTACAGGTCCATAATTTCCTGTATTTATTGCGGCTATGTCACCCTTCCCCTCCGCTCTCCTCTCGTCGCTATCTCTGTGCTTGTTTCTTGTATGGGCGGGTTAGACAACGTATTAGTTTTAACCTGCATAATTTTGTTATCTGTTTTAGAACACTGAAAAATGTCTATTATTTTTAAATGGCTGTAACTTTTTTGTTATTTGAGTTTTTTAAATTCTGTTTTCACTACTGTTTATTATGGATTTTTCTGGTCATTTCAAAATGTCGATGATAGTTCTACGTGGCCTAGTTCTCAAGTTAGCATTTTTCGGCACTTGAAACATTTTCACTTCAATCTCGTTCGGCAAATTTAGTTAGTTATTACAATTTCATGCTATTATAATTTTTAATTTTTCTTAATAATACTTATTCAAAATTTTACTGACTTCTTGACTCTTTACTATGTTTATTATACCATAAATTAAAACCTTATTATTTAAATATTAAAATTGTTATTTAAAAAATAAGAAATTATTATTTTCTTAATTGAAACGTTAATTCAGACCGTTTCAGTGTGTGTGTGTGTGTGAAACGTTATAAATAACAGTTGTAGTTCAAACCTATATTAATCTACGATACATACTTTTATAAACATAAACATTTATTACAATTTAGTAGGATTGAAATTAGGTTATTACATAAATTAAAATATGTCTACAATAAATCGAGCATTGTATGTATTTTTCAGTAAAATGCCTTTTATACATTTAAAACATTATAAGTAACATTTGAGCTGATATATATGTTAAGATGATAATCAACTATACACGAACTCACTATTATAAACAATTTATTTTCATATTCGTTTCGACTACTTGCTATTACCATCATCAAAGATAATACAATAAAATCACAAGTCCTAGAATTTTAAGACATATCTAGGACAGTCAGTAATGTTGGCTGACGAGCAACGGAGTTCTGAGCAAGAAAATGCTATACGCGGACTTAAAAGACAATATTGTTTTAAATACAAAAAAGTCAAAGAAATATAATTAAAAAAATTCTTTTTCAACAAGGTCAAGAGGTTGATCAAAAATTGTATTAATTATAGACTTCTAACTGCAAGTAAATGTGTTAGCAAATTGCAAAAGAATATAAGTCCAACGTGAATTTATATTACCTTCATTTCATCGTTTTCATTTCACAATGAAGTGGATATAGGTTACATTCAAAAATACGTATTGGAGAAATGGGTAAAAGATGTCATAAAGCAATAGCCTAAAATAAAAGTCTTAAACTCCAGAAACGTGCTGCTTGTGGAAAAATTGTTTCACCCACAATCAGAGCCATTATTATCTCAATAAACGTCTTATACAAAGTATTTTTACCCTTTGGAAATTCATTTTATGTATTCGAGACTCAACCTAAACAATTCAATAAAAACTATACAACAATAGAAATACAATAATGAACGCCATCTCTAAGAGTATGAAATCGCCATATATATATCATTCATTTTACAGTAATAATAAAGATATTATTCATACAATTTTTTTGATTCTGTAAGTCTTGTACAGTATCAAGGCAGCCAATATACGAGTTTGTGCGTCTTTTCGTTCTATAAAATCAAATAAATATTGTATTTTGCTTAATTTATTTTCTAATTTATCTAAACATATGTTACCATGTCAGTGTCTCTCATTCACAAGAATAAATTATATTAGTTGAATTATATTTACAAAAATCGCTATATTATTGAAGAGTATTAAATGGTTTATATTTCACTTTGTAGACAAACCATTGAATCAAAAATTTATTTGTGCATAGTCCAATATCTTGTAGACATGAATTACACATACTCACAAAACAAATATTACAATAATAGAATACGTAAAGAGGTAACATAAAACTTGGCCGTACTCTACGAGTAAAAAACTGAGTTTTAAAATAGGTTTGATAAGGTTTAATATGATTGGATACTAAGATGATTCTTTATTAAAATACGTCACTTCATGCACATTCCCACTGTCAATGACAGTTGTTGATATTGAAGAGCGACTAATTAAAAAAGAAGATAGATTTTAGTCTCGCCAACCTGGCAGCAATTAATAAAATTCCTATCAAGAAAAATGCCAGACTGCCTATTACTTTGTGTGTGTGTGTGTGTGCGTGCAAGTTTATAATAGTAGATTCGGTTATAAATTTAATAAAATATATTGTTAACATATTGTTGCAAATCACACATATACAAATACGTTCTGTATACATTTTTGGATATCGTTTATAAACTTTTACGTATTTTAAATTAAAAATTAATGAGAAATCTACTTTTAATTCAAATATTGCCCTTTCCTCTTCATTCAAATGGTTTTGAGCATTTTATTTTTATACATAATTTATAATTATGAGATTTATAGTAAATTATTTAGTGTTTCTTAGTGGTGTATCACTAAGGTAGCTATGATCTCAATTCTGTTGTGTGATGTTTCTATATTTTAAATACAATAAATGTTATTATAAACAATATTCGAGTTGGTATATGAGTTAAGGTTGTAAAATAAATTTAATAATTGTGTTGTGAAATTAATAAATAGTTTTGTGTTTATAGTTCTCTGAATTTGATAATGCCAAAAGAGAAAGCCCAGTCGAATGTTTCGATGTAAGCCAAGTTCAAGTGAATGCCTAAATATGTTTAAACTATTTTTTTTTAATAGTTTGATAAAATCAGTAAATGTACAAAAGGTTTACAATCAGAGACTAGTTTCCATCTGACTTAATATTTTCTAATTAAATAACATATACAAATATAAATAAAAAACGTCAAAGTCAAATTGTTAGATACAATTAGTAATGCCAGACTGCCGAAGTCAAATTGTTAGATACAATTAGTATTGCCAGACTGCCCAAGTCAAATTGTTAGATACAATTAGTAATGCCAGACTGCCGAAGTCAAATTGTTAGATACAATTAGTAATGCCAGACTGACGAAGTCAAATTGTTAGATACAATTAGTAATGCCAGACTGCCAAAGTCAAATTGTTAGATACAATTAGTAATGCCAGACTGCCCAAGTCAAATTGTTAGATACAATTAGTATTGCCAGATTGCCGAAGTCAAATTGTTAGATACAATTAGTAATGCCAGACTGACGAAGTCAAATTGTTAGATACAATTAGTAATGCCAGACTGCCAAAGTCAAATTGTTAGATACAATTAGTAATGCCAGACTGCCCAAGTCAAATTGTTAGATACAATTAGTAATGCCAGACTGACGAAGTCAAATTGTTAGATACAATTAGTAATGCCAGACTGCCAAAGTCAAATTGTTAGATACAATTAGTAATGCCAGACTGCCCAAGTCAAATTGTTAGATACAATTAGTATTGCCAGATTGCCGAAGTCAAATTGTTAGATACAATTAGTAATGCCAGACTGCCGAAGTCAAATTGTTAGATACAATTAGTATTGCCAGACTGCCGAAGTCAAATTGTTAGATACAATTAGTATTGCCAGACTACCGAAGTCAAATTGTTAGATACAATTAGTATTGCCAGACTGCCGAAGTCAAATTGTTAGATACAATTAGTATTGCCAGATTGCCGAAGTCAAATTGTTAGATACAATTAGTAATGCCAGACTGCCGAAGTCAAATTGTTAGATACAATTAGTATTGCCAGACTGCCGAAGTCAAATTGTTAGATACAATTAGTATTGCCAGACTACCGAAGTCAAATTGTTAGATACAATTAGTATTGCCAGACTGCCGAAGTCAAATTGTTAGATACAATTAGTATTGCCAGACTACCGAAGTCAAATTGTTAGATACAATTAGTAATGCCAGACTGCCAAAGTCAAATTGTTAGATACAATTAGTATTGCCAGACTGCCCAAGTCAAATTGTTAGAAACAATTAGTATTGCCAGACTGCCGAAGTCAAATTGTTAGAGACAATTAGTAATGCCAGACTGCCCAAGTCAAATTGTTAGATACAATTAGTAATGCCAGACTGCCGAAGTCAAATTGTTAGATACAATTAGTAATGCCAGACTGCCGAAGTCAAATTGTTAGAGACAATTAGTAATGCCAGACTGACGAAGTCAAATTGTTAGAGACAATTAGTAATGCCAGACTGCCGAAGTCAAATTGTTAGATACAATTAGTAATGCCAGACTGCCGAAGTCAAATTGTTAGATACAATTAGTAATGCCAGACTGCCGAAGTCAAATTGTTAGATACAATTAGTAATGCCAGACTGACGAAGTCAAATTGTTAGATACAATTAGTAATGCCAGACTGCCGAAGTCAAATGGTTAGATACAATTAGTAATGCCAGACTGCCGAAGTCAAATTGTTAGATACAATTAGTAATGCCAGACTGCCGAAGTCAAATTGTTAGAGACAATTAGTAA
The DNA here is from genome assembly GCA_036971475.1 of Prosapia bicincta. NCBI lineage: Eukaryota > Metazoa > Arthropoda > Insecta > Hemiptera > Cercopidae > Prosapia > Prosapia bicincta. Next base: position 31,603,151 of record JBAIZL010000008.1, on the reverse strand, counting down.
TGCCAGACTGACGAAGTCAAATTGTTAGAGACAATTAGTAATGCCAGACTGCCGAAGTCAAATTGTTAGAGACAATTAGTAATGCCAGACTGACGAAGTCAAATTGTTAGATACAATTAGTAATGCCAGACTGCCGAAGTCAAATTGTTAGAGACAATTAGTAATGCCAGACTGACGAAGTCAAATTGTTAGAGACAATTAGTAATGCCAGACTGCCGAAGTCAAATTGTTAGAGACAATTAGTAATGCCAGACTGACGAAGTCAAATTGTTAGAGACAATTAGTAATGCCAGACTGCCGAAGTCAAATTGTTAGATACAATTAGTAATGCCAGACTGACGAAGTCAAATTGTTAGATACAATTAGTAATGCCAGACTGCCGAAGTCAAATTGTTAGATACAATTAGTAATGCCAGACTGACGAAGTCAAATTGTTAGATACAATTAGTAATGCCAGACTGCCGAAGTCAAATTGTTAGATACAATTAGTAATGCCAGACTGCCGAAGTCAAATTGTTAGATACAATTAGTAATGCCAGACTGCCGAAGTCAAATTGTTAGAGACAATTAGTAATGCCAGACTGACGAAGTCAAATTGTTAGATACAATTAGTAATGCCAGACTGCCGAAGTCAAATTGTTAGATACAATTAGTATTGCCAGACTGCCGAAGTCAAATTGTTAGATACAATTAGTAATGCCAGACTGCCCAAGTCAAATTGTTAGATACAATTAGTAATGCCAGACTGCCGAAGTCAAATTGTTAGATACAATTAGTATTGCCAGACTGCCGAAGTCAAATTGTTAGATACAATTAGTATTGCCAGACTACCGAAGTCAAATTGTTAGATACAATTAGTAATGCCAGACTGCCAAAGTCAAATTGTTAGATACAATTAGTATTGCCAGACTGCCCAAGTCAAATTGTTAGATACAATTAGTAATGCCAGACTGCCGAAGTCAAATTGTTAGGTACAATTAGTAATGCCAGACTGACGAAGTCAAATTGTTAGATACAATTAGTATTGCCAGACTGCCCAAGTCAAATTGTTAGAAACAATTAGTATTGCCAGACTGCCGAAGTCAAATTGTTAGAGACAATTAGTAATGCCAGACTGCCCAAGTCAAATTGTTAGATACAATTAGTAATGCCAGACTGCCGAAGTCAAATTGTTAGATACAATTAGTATTGCCAGACTGCCCAAGTCAAATTGTTAGAAACAATTAGTATTGCCAGACTGCCGAAGTCAAATTGTTAGAGACAATTAGTAATGCCAGACTGCCCAAGTCAAATTGTTAGATACAATTAGTAATGCCAGACTGCCGAAGTCAAATTGTTAGATACAATTAGTAATGCCAGACTGACGAAGTCAAATTGTTAGATACAATTAGTAATGCCAGACTGCCGAAGTCAAATTGTTAGATACAATTAGTATTGCCAGACTGCCGAAGTCAAATTGTTAGATACAATTAGTAATGCCAGACTGCCCAAGTCAAATTGTTAGATACAATTAGTAATGCCAGACTGCCGAAGTCAAATTGTTAGATACAATTAGTATTGCCAGACTGCCGAAGTCAAATTGTTAGATACAATTAGTAATGCCAGACTGCCCAAGTTAAATTGTTAGATACAATTAGTAATGCCAGACTGCCGAAGTCAAATTGTTAGATACAATTAGTAATGCCAGACTGCCCAAGTCAAATTGTTAGATACAATTAGTAATGCCAGACTGCCGAAGTCAAATTGTTAGATACAATTAGTAATGCCAGACTGACGAAGTCAAATTGTTAGATACAATTAGTAATGCCAGACTGACGAAGTCAAATTGTTAGATACAATTAGTAATGCCAGACTGCCCAAGTCAAATTGTTAGATACAATTAGTAATGCCAGACTGCCGAAGTCAAATTGTTAGATACAATTAGTAATGCCAGACTGCCCAAGTCAAATTGTTAGATACAATTAGTAATGCCAGACTGCCGAAGTCAAATTGTTAGATACAATTAGTATTGCCAGACTGCCGAAGTCAAATTGTTAGATACAATTAGTAATGCCAGACTGCCCAAGTCAAATTGTTAGATACAATTAGTATTGCCAGACTGCCCAAGTCAAATTGTTAGATACAATTAGTAATGCCAGACTGCCGAAGTCAAATTGTTAGATACAATTAGTATTGCCAGACTGCCGAAATCAAATTGTTAGATACAATTAGTAATGCCAGACTGCCGAAGTCAAATTGTTAGATACAATTAGTATTGCCAGACTGCCGAAATCAAATTGTTAGATACAATTAGTAATGCCAGACTGCCGAAGTCAAATTGTTAGATACAATTAGTAATGCCAGACTGCCCAAGTCAAATTGTTAGATACAATTAGTATTGCCAGACTGCCGAAATCAAATTGTTAGATACAATTAGTAATGCCAGACTGCCCAAGTCAAATTGTTAGATACAATTAGTATTGCCAGACTGCCCAAGTCAAATTGTTAGATACAATAAGTAAAGCCAGAATGCCCAAGTCAAATTGTTAGATACAATTAGTAATGCCAGACTGCCCAAGTCAAATTGTTAGATACAATTAGTATTGCCAGACTGCCCAAGTCAAATTGTTAGATACAATTAGTAATGCCAGACTGCCGAAGTCAAATTGTTAGATACAATTAGTATTGCCAGACTGCCCAAGTCAAATTGTTAGATACAATTAGTAATGCCAGACTGCCCAAGTCAAAGTGTTAGATACAATTAGTAATGCCAGACTGCCCAAGTCAAATTGTTAGATACAATTAGTAATGCCAGACTGCCGAAGTCAAATTGTTAGATACAATTAGTAATGCCAGACTGCCGAAGTCAAATTGTTAGATACAATTAGTAATGCCAGATTGCCGAAGTCAAATTGTTAGATACAATTAGTAATGCCAGACTGCCCAAGTCAAATTGTTAGATACAATTAGTAATGCCAGACTGCCCAAGTCAAATTGTTAGATACAATTAGTAATGCCAGACTGCCCAAGTCAAATTGTTAGATACAATTAGTAATGCCAGACTGCCCAAGTCAAATTGTTAGATACAATTAGTAATGCCAGACTGCCGAAGTCAAATTGTTAGATACAATTAGTAATGCCAGACTGCCCAAGTCAAAGTGTTAGATACAATTAGTAATGCCAGACTGCCCAAGTCAAATTGTTAGATACAATAAGTAAAGCCAGAATGCCCAAGTCAAATTGTTAGATACAGTTAGTAATGCCAGACTGCCAAAGTCAAATTGTTAGATACAATTAGTAATGCCAGACTGCCCAAGTCAAATTGTTAGATACAATTAGTAATGCCAGACTGCCGAAGTCAAATTGTTAGATACAATTAGTAATGCCAGACTGCCCAAGTCAAATTGTTAGTTACAATTAGTAATGCCAGACTGCCCAAGTCAAATTGTTAGATACAATTAGTAATGCCAGACTGCCCAAGTCAAATTGTTACATACAATTAGTAATGTCAGACTGCCCAAGTCAAATTGTTAGATACAATTAGTAATGCCAGACTGCCCAAGTCAAATTGTTAGATACAATTAGTAATGCCAGACTGCCCAAGTCAAATGGTTAGATACAATTTGTATTGCCAGACTGCCCAAGTCAAATTGTTAGATACAATTAGTAATGCCAGACTGCCCAAGTCAAATTGTTAGATACAATTAGTATTGCCAGACTGCCGAAGTCAAATTGTTAGATACAATTAGTATTGCCAGACTGCCGAAGTCAAATTGTTAGATACAATTAGTAATGCCAGACTGCCGAAGTCAAATTGTTAGATACAATTAGTATTGCCAGACTGCCGAAGTCAAATTGTTAGATACAATTAGTAATGCCAGACTGCCGAAGTCAAATTGTTAGATACAATTAGTAATGCCAGACTGCCCAAGTCAAATTGTTAGATACAATTAGTAATGCCAGACTGCCCAAGTCAAATTGTTAGATACAATTAGTAATGCCAGACTGCCCAAGTCAAATGGTTAGATACAATTAGTAATGCCAGACTGCCGAAGTCAAATTGTTAGATACAATTAGTAATGCCAGACTGCCCAAGTCAAATTGTTAGATACAATTAGTAATGCCAGACTGCCGAAGTCAAATTGTTAGATACAATTAGTAATGCCAGACTGCCGAAGTCAAATTGTTAGATACAATTAGTAATGCCAGACTGCCGAAGTCAAATTGTTATATACAGTTTTTAATGTAAACAATTGACTCGGCAATTGTTAAAAAAAAATTAATAATAATTTGTATGTGAATAAAAGTTTTGTTTAAATTACTAAATACGTTACAAAAGCCCTGGAGTTTTACAACTAGGGCAGTGTTTGTTCGTTAATTCTAAGTTTTTTCAAGGGAACTTTACGGTTCTTGTTAGAGTAAGTTAAAACAGAGTACGTTCATCATATTTTTTAAAATTTTAAAACTACTAATATTAATTTTCATAAATCTATTCAATAAATATATTCCCCTCAGGAATGAAATAGTGTAAGAAATGTTGTAATTTTGTACATATTTTTCATTATTGTTATTTGTTATTATTAAAAATTAAATTGGCATATCAAGAGTCTTATCGATCATCATTCCGATTATATAAACCGTATAAATAGAATAAACAGTTTATTTCTTTATTAAGTACAGAAAGCTGAAAACAAGTACATATCTAAATTATAAACTAATTTATTTTTAATAAATACAGTAATTTAACAATATCGGCCTCTTGATGATTTACCATATTTAAACCTTATATTATCACTAAAAACGTTTGATCGTGCTAAATCAGCTAGCAAGCAATTTATTTTGTTACTTGTAGCAAGTTTAAACATTGTTTACATCTTTACAAATAGCTGATCAGTATTCGGGAGCTCTGGTCCAGATTTGTTGCATATTTCCCATAACTAAATATGCCAACTCAATAAGTAGACACTAAGTTTTGTAAACTAATTAAAACTTTGTTTTGAATTTAATTATTTTTTCTCTTATTCTGACAAAGCAATCACACCAATTATTTAATCCACTTAGTACACAAAACATTGTATTGTTATTACAAATGTTAAAATAATAAAATACATACTTTTAATGTGGGGAAAATAATTACCTGTATTATATATTTATTAATATAAAGTATATCAACAAACTGAGAAGTAAAAATGATTAAATCTAGACTAGCCCTGGCGTACCTTGGAATGAAGTTTACATTATTTGAAGTCGTGTTACCTTCACAAAATATGAAATTTTCTAAAGCCAAAGAAACCTCTTAACCCATAGAATACTTTTATCATATTACGCTCGGTGTCGAATAGTGCCGCTAATTAGTAGGAGTTTCTATTAAGACTAGCCGTCCATTTTCATTTATACGTGACGCAACAATGACATTCAACTAAGCAGCGCTGTTTCACTAAAATTGTTCATTACGTGTGTTATATTGGACGCTTTTTAGAGGACATAAACTACATACTGTTACGACCTCAGTAGGTGCTTTGACACTCTACAGAGGCATTGTAAAATCTTACTTTTACGGTCCTCACATTTATAGCGTCCCGTGCAAGTCGAGTAAGCCATCCTGCCCTGATGTTGTGTTCGTTTTGTATAAGTTACAATAACGTGTAGTCCGTGGTGGGGTTGTGATGATGGTGGTGGTGTTAGTGGTGATGGTGCAGGTTGTGGTGTTGTAGGGGTTGTGATGATGGTGGTGGTGTTAGTGGTGATGGTGCAGGTTGTGGTGTTGTTGGGGTTGTGATGACGATGGTGGTGTTAGTGGTGATGGTGCAGGTTGTGGTGTTGTAGGGGTTGTGATGACGGTGGTGGTGTTAGTGGTGATGGTGCAGGTTGTGGCGTTGTAGGGGTTGTGATGATGGTGGTGGTGTTAGTGGTGATGGTGCAGGTTGTGGTGTTGTAGGGTTTGTGATGATGGTGGTGGTGTTAGTGGTGATGGTGCAGGTTGTGGTGTTGTAGGGTTTGTGATGATGGTGGTGCTGTTAGTGGTGATGGTGCAGGTTGTGGTGTTGTAGGGGTTGTGATGATGGTGGTGCTGTTAGTGGTGATGGTGCAGGTTGTGGTGTTGTAGGGGTTGTGATGATGGTGGTGGTGTTAGTGGTGAAGGTGCAGGTTGTGGTGTTGTAGGGGTTGTGATGATGGTGGTGGTGTTAGTGGTGATGGTGCAGGTTGTGGTGTTGTAGGGGTTGTGATGATGGTGGTGGTGTTAGTGGTGATGGTGCAGGTTGTGGTGTTGTAGGGGTTGTGATGATGGTGGTGGTGTTAGTGGTGATGGTGCAGGTTGTGGTGTTGTAGGGGTTGTGACGATGGTGGTGGTGTTAGTGGTGATGGTGCAGGTTGTGGTGTTGTAGGGGTTGTGATGATGGTGGTGGTGTTAGTGGTGATGGTGCAGGTTGTGGTGTTGTAGGGGTTGTGATGATGGTGGTGGTGTTAGTGGTGATGGTGCAGGTTGTGGTGTTGTAGGGGTTGTGATGATGGTGGTGCTGTTAGTGGTGATGGTGCAGGTTGTGGTGTTGTAGGGGTTGTGATGACGGTGGTGATGTTAGTGGTGATGTTGCAGGTTGTGGTGTTGTAGGGGTTGTGATGACGGTGGTGGTGTTAGTGGTGATGGTGCAGGTTGTGGTGTTGTAGGGGTTGTGATGATGGTGGTGCTGTTAGTGGTGATGGTGCAGGTTGTGGTGTTGTAGGGGTTGTGATGATGGTGGTGATGTTAGTGGTGATGGTGCAGGTTGTGGTGTTGTAGGGGTTGTGATGATGGTGGTGGTGTTAGTGGTGATGGTGCAGGTTGTGGTGTTGTAGGGGTTGTGATGATGGTGGTGGTGTTAGTGGTGATGGTGCAGGTTGTGGTGTTGTAGGGTTAGTGATGATGGTGGTGCTGATAGTAGTGATGGTGCAGGTTGTGGTGTTGTAGGGGTTGTGATGACGGTGGTGGTGTTAGTGGTGATGGTGCAGGTTGTGGTGTTGTAGGGGTTGTGATGATGGTGGTGCTGTTAGTGGTGATGGTGCAGGTTGTGGTGTTGTAGGGGTTGTGATGATGGTGGTGCTGTTAGTGGTGATGGTGCAGGTTGTGGTGTTGTAGGGTTAGTGATGATGGTGGTGCTGATAGTAGTGATGGTGCAGGTTGTGGTGTTGTAGGGGTTGTGATGACGGTGGTGGTGTTAGTGGTGATGGTGCAGGTTGTGGTGTTGTAGGGGTTGTGATGATGATGGTGGTGGTGTTAGTGGTGATGGTGCAGGTTGTGGTGTTGTAGGGGTTGTGATAATGGTGGTGGTGTTAGTGGTGATGGTGCAGGTTGTGGTGTTGTAGGGGTTGTGATGATGGTGGTGCTGTTAGTGGTGATGGTGCAGGTTGTGGTGTTGTAGGGGTTGTGACGATGTTGGTGCTGTTAGTGGTGATGGTGCAGGTTGTGGTGTTGTAGGGTTTGTGATGATGGTGGTGCTGTTAGTGGTGATGGTGCAGGTTGTGGTGTTGTAGGGGTTGTGATGATGGTGGTGGTGTTAGTGGTGATGGTGCAGGTTGTGGTGTTGTAGGGTTTGTGATGATAGTGGTGCTGTTAGTGGCGATGGTGCAGGTTGTGGTGTTGTAGGGTTTGTGATGATGGTGGTGCTGTTAGTGGTGATGGTGCAGGTTGTGGTGTTGTAGGGGTTGTGATGATGGTGGTGGTGTTAGTGGTGTTGGTGCAGGTTGTGGTGTTGTAGGGGTTGTGATGATGGTGGTGGTGTTAGTGGTGATGGTGCAGGTTGTGGTGTTGTAGGGGTTGTGATGATGGTGGTGGTGTTAGTGGTGATGGTGCAGGTTGTGGTGTTGTAGGGTTTGTGATGATGGTGGTGCTGTTAGTGGTGATGGTGCAGGTTGTGGTGTTGTAGGGGTTGTGATGATGGTGGTGGTGTTAGTGGTGATGGTGCAGGTTGCGGTGTTGTAGGGGTTGTGATGATGGTGGTGGTGTTAGTGGTGATGGTGCAGGTTGTGGTGTTGTAGGGGTTGTGATGATGGTGGTGGTGTTAGTGGTGATGGTGCAGGTTGTGGTGTTGTAGGGGTTGTGATGATGGTGGTGGTGTTAGTGGTGATGGTGCAGGTTGTGGTGTTGTAGGGGTTGTGACGATGGTGGTGCTGTTAGTGGTGATGGTGCAGGTTGTGGTGTTGTAGGGTTTGTGATGATGGTGGTGCTGTTAGTAGTGATGGTGCAGGTTGTGGTGTTGTATGGGTTGTGATGACGATGGTGGTGTTAGTGGTGATGGTGCAGGTTGTGGTGTTGTAGGGGTTGTGATGACGGTGGTGGTGTTAGTGGTGATGGTGCAGGTTGTGGTGTTGTAGGGGTTGTGATGATGGTGGTGGTGTTAGTGGTGATGGTGCAGGTTGTGGTGTTGTAGGGGTTGTGACGATGGTGGTGCTGTTAGTGGTGATGGTGCAGGTTGTGGTGTTGTAGGGGTTGTGATGATGGTGGTGTTGTAGGGGTTGTGATGATGGTGGTGCTCTTAGTGGTGATGGTGCAGGTTGTGGTGTTGTAGGGGTTGTGATGATGGTGGTGGTGTTAGTGGTGATGGTGCAGGTTGTGGTGTTGTAGGGGTTGTGATGATGGTGGTGGTGTTAGTGGTGATGGTGTAGGTTGTGGTGTTGTAGGGGTTGTGATGACGATGGTGGTGTTAGTGGTGATGGTGCAGGTTGTGGTGTTGTAGGGTTTGTGATGACGGTGGTGGTGTTAGTGGTGATGGTGCAGGTTGTGGTGTTGTAGGGGTTGTGATGATGGTGGTGGTGTTAGTGGTGATGGTGCAGGTTGTGGTGTTGTAGGGGTTGTGATGATGGTGGTGCTGTTAGTGGTGATGGTGCAGGTTGTGGTGTTGTAGGGGTTGTGATGATGGTGGTGCTGTTAGTGGTGATGGTGCAGGTTGTGGTGTTGTAGGGGTTGTGATGATGGTGGTGGTGTTAGTGGTGATGGTGCAGGTTGTGGTTTTGTAGGGGTTGTGATGATGGTGGTGGTGTTAGTGGTGATGGTGCAGGTTGTGGTGTTGTAGGGTTTGTGATGATGGTGGTGGTGTTAGTGGTGATGGTGCAGGTTGTGGTGTTGTAGGGGTTGTGACGATGGTGGTGGTGTTAGTGGTGATGGTGCAGGTTGTGGTGTTGTAGGGGTTGTGATGATGGTGGTGCTGTTAGTGGTGATGGTGCAGGTTGTGGTGTTGTAGGGGTTGTGATGATGGTGGTGTTGTAGGGGTTGTGATGATGGTGGTGGTGTTAGTGGTGATGGTGCAGGTTGTGGTGTTGTAGGGGTTATGATGATGGTGGTGGTGTTAGTGGTGATGGTGCAGGTTGTGGTGATGTAGGGGTTGTGACGATGGTGGTGGTGTTAGTGGTGATGGTGCAGGTTGTGGTGTTGTAGGGGTTGTGATGATGGTGGTGGTGTTAGTGGTGATGGTGCAGGTTGTGGTGTTGTAGGGGTTGTGATGACGATGGTGGTGTTAGTGGTGATGGTGCAGGTTGTGGTGTTGTAGGGGTTGTGATGACGGTGGTGGTGTTAGTGGTGATGGTGCAGGTTGTGGTGTTGTAGGGGTTATGATGATGGTGGTGGTGTTAGTGGTGATGGTGCAGGTTGTGGTGATGTAGGGGTTGTGACGATGGTGGTGGTGTTAGTGGTGATGGTGCAGGTTGTGGTGTTGTAGGGGTTGTGATGATGGTGGTGGTGTTAGTGGTGATGGTGCAGGTTGTGGTGTTGTAGGGGTTGTGATGACGATGGTGGTGTTAGTGGTGATGGTGCAGGTTGTGGTGTTGTAGGGGTTGTGATGACGGTGGTGGTGTTAGTGGTGATGGTGCAGGTTGTGGTGTTGTAGGGGTTGTGATGATGGTGGTGGTGTTAGTGGTGATGGTGCAGGTTGTGGTGTTGTAGGGTTTGTGATGACGGTGGTGGTGTTAGTGGTGATGGTGCAGGTTGTGGTGTTGTAGGGGTTGTGATGATGGTGGTGGTGTTAGTGGTGATGGTGCAGGTTGTGGTGTTGTAGGGGTTGTGATGATGGTGGTGCTGTTAGTGGTGATGGTGCAGGTTGTGGTGTTGTAGGGGTTGTGATGATGGTGGTGCTGTTAGTGGTGATGGTGCAGGTTGTGGTGTTGTAGGGGTTGTGATGATGGTGGTGGTGTTAGTGGTGATGGTGCAGGTTGTGGTGTTGTAGGGGTTGTGACGATGGTGGTGGTGTTAGTGGTGATGGTGCAGGTTGTGGTGTTGTAGGGGTTGTGATGATGGTGGTGCTGTTAGTGGTGATGGTGCAGGTTGTGGTGTTGTAGGGGTTGTGATGATGGTGGTGTTGTAGGGGTTGTGATGATGGTGGTGCTGTTAGTGGTGATGGTGCAGGTTGTGGTGTTGTAGGGGTTGTGATGATGGTGGTGCTGTTAGTGGTGATGGTGCAGGTTGTGGTGTTGTAGGGGTTGTGATGACGGTGGTGATGTTAGTGGTGATGTTGCAGGTTGTGGTGTTGTAGGGGTTGTGATGATGGTGGTGGTGTTAGTGGTGATGGTGCAGGTTGTGGTGTTGTAGGGGTTGTGATGATGGTGGTGCTGTTAGTGGTGATGGTGCAGGTTGTGGTGTTGTAGGGGTTGTGATGATGGTGGTGATGTTAGTGGTGATGGTGCAGGTTGTGGTGTTGTAGGGGTTGTGATGATGGTGGTGGTGTTAGTGGTGATGGTGCAGGTTGTGGTGTTGTAGGGGTTGTGATGATGGTGGTGGTGTTAGTGGTGATGGTGCAGGTTGTGGTGTTGTAGGGGTTGTGATGATGGTGGTGCTGTTAGTGGTGATGGTGCAGGTTGTGGTGTTGTAGGGGTTGTGATGATGGTGGTGATGTTAGTGGTGATGGTGCAGGTTGTGGTGTTGTAGGGGTTGTGATGATGGTGGTGGTGTTAGTGGTGATGGTGCAGGTTGTGGTGTTATAGGGATTGTGATGATGGTGGTGGAGTTAGTGGTGTTGTTACATTGTTGTTGTTTTGTTTTGCTATAGCTGTAGTTGTTCTTGTTATTATTATTCGAAGGCGGAAGCTTTTAGATGATAACGAGGGTTTACTCAGAGCAGACCCTTCTGTTATCCGTGGCGCAGTCTATAATGATGTATCGAGCGGACATCTGGACAGACGCACTCAAAACCAAGAAGCATAGAGAGCGAATGGCCTCGATGCAGAGAACAGGGGCACTAAGAGTAGCGTGTTCTTTCCGAACTGTCTCGAAATCGGCTGCTCTAGTAGTGATAGGAATAATTCATATTGACCTGCTGGCACTAGAGAGGAAAACCATTGCGGAGCGCGAAACAATATGAGTGACAGGGATGACAAAAGGGAACAGAGAAGGACTACGATGGCCAAGTGGCAGGAAAGATGGTCTGCGGAACCCACCGGAAGATGGACAGCCAGGGTAATCAAAAACCTATCCAGTTTGACTAACAGGCAGCATGGAGGGGTAAACGTCTACACTACACAGTTCTTAACGGTTGCTTCCGGGTCTATTTATATAAAATGGGGGAGGTGGATAACCCAAACTTCTCTCATTGTGGCGAAGGATTGCCCTACAACCCCATACACACCTTTTTTGTGTGCAGAAGGTGGTAATTGGGGAGAAAAAGGTTTGGAAGCAACGTCGGGCCAATGGTAGCCATCCAACTGGATTGAGGTAGTGACATACATCGAGAACATACTATAGACAATAATGAAACAGGAAGATGGTGCAGGTCAAGCCCTGAAACCATTCCAAATAAGATCAGTTTTAGAAATAGAAACGCCAGGGGTTAATAAAGGGCCTTCTGACCAGATAGAATGCTAATACAGTGATACCCTGGTCAGATCTGCAAAGGGTCGGAAAGGAGGAAGTGTTTAGTGGGTATTCGCCAGGAGTCCCACACACCAGGGCAGACTTGTTGGTGAGTAAATGCATTCCAACCTTCACAGGAAAAAGACTATTATTATTATTATTATTATTATTATTAATCAGAAACTCTAAACAGATCTACCACAGTTTAGGGACAAAAAATTTTAATAATTTAGTCTTAACACGTTTTGTACGTAACGGGCGTAAAGTGAGATTTGTACGTAAACAAATTATTCCGAAGGTTATCAAACCCAAGTATGGCAGAGGTTAAAGCCACCAGATTTCCTCTTTGCTTGGAAGGTATCTTGAAGTTAATTTCCATTAATAAATGCAAAAATTTAAATATTTAGAATCGTGGCATATTTCACTAAAATATGTGATACGTTATGATTCCACTGAATAGCGTATTATAATAATGTTAGATCAGATATTAAAAATATATGGTGTCCATTAGGTTTCACGTAATTTCAACTTATATATATATATATATATATATATATATATATATATATATATATATATATATATATATAAGTTGTGTGTGTGTGTGTGTGTGTGTGTTAAACAACTTTGGTAAAAGCAGACGACAAAGTAGAATTTATAAATACAGTACTGTATAATTATTGTGAAATTGGAACATGTGAAGTCGTATTAATAATGAATAAGCCTATGTTTTCTATTTTTTATGACAAACTATGATTTAAAATTGGCTACACAACGCCTTATGCTTTTGTGTTCCTGTCGGTTAGTTAAACTGATTTCCTGAAGGGGAATACTTACTTTGAATATGTTTCAAATGCCCGCATATATAAATGAAACAGTTACACATAATAAATTAACTAAATACCATATAAAAGATATTAAAAAGCATGTTAGACACATTCGTAATATTTTTTGTTTATTCTCAGTTACTAGGCCAACTGTTAAACGCTGGTTATTGTACATTGTAGACATATTCTGCTAAAATCTAAAACTACAAGATGAATATTATTTCTTAATCATGAATTTAAATTTAATATAACCTGACTATAATTTTATTTTTTAATATAGTAGCAATACGTTCGATTGATCCGAACATAAAAAAGAGTTTCAATGGTATCAAAAAAAACCTAATTAAAAGAGAGTAAATGATAAGTAATAATTATAATACCACCATCAAACACGAATAAAAATATTTTAAACTAGCTTAAACAACTTATGAAAGTCGAAGTAATTTATACAAAAATGAAGAGGTTACAATTAGAGGCGAAAATACAAAGACCAGCTGAACTTGTTTTTGTCGCGAAATATAGGTCACATAAGTTAACAAACGACTGGGATTTTTACCAGCAAATAGTATTGGGGAGTCTGGTTTTGAGATTAAAATCGATGGAACGTAACACGGAATTCAAATGCGGATTTAATTGTAAAATGTATCAACCAATCAGAATAGAGTAAATGTGAAGTGGATTTGTGCTGAGAGTTTAAATAAATATTGAACACTGGTTAGAAAGAGGCAATATTGGCATAAAAACCAGTCGTACGAATATTGATTAGTTACAAGCTTAAGTGACTAGGCTTTTGTAATAAGGTTTAACTAAAAGCAAAGTGAATAGGCTTTGTAATTATCTTTAATTCCATGCTGAAGTGATCGAGATTTGTAATGCGATTTGATTAATAGGTAAGTGAATAAGTTTTGCAGTGAGCATTAATTATAAGCTAAGTGAATAAGCTTTGTAATTATCTTAAATAATAATCTCAAGTGCCTAAGGTTTTTAATGAGGTCTAATTATAAGTTAAGTGATCAAGTTTTGTAATTATCTTTAATACCAAGCTTAAGTGACTAATATTTGTTAATGTGATTTATTCAATAGCTAAGTGAATAAGCTTTGTAATTATCTTAAATAATAATCTCAAGTGCCAAAGGTTTTTAATGAGGTCTAATTATAGGTTAAGTGAGGTTCTAGTGAGCATTAATTATAAGCTAAGTGAATGAGCTTTGTAATTATCTTAAATAATAATCTCAAGTGCCTAAGGTTTTTAATGAGGTCTAAATATAAGTTAAGTGATCACGTTTTGTAATTATCTTTAATACCAAGCTTAAGTGACTAATATTTGTTAATGTGATTTATTCAATAGCTAAGTGAATAAGCTTTGTAATTATCTTAAATAATAATCTCAAGTGCCTAAGGTTTTTAATGAGGTCTAATTATAGGTTAAGTGAGGTTCTAGTGAGCATTAATTATAAGCTAAGTGAATAAGCTTTGTAATTATCTTAAATAATAATCTCAAGTGCCTAAGGTTTTTAATGAGGTCTAATTATAAGTTAAGTGATCAAGTTTTGTAATTATCTTTAATACCAAGCTTAAGTGACTAATATTTGTTAATGTGATTTATTCAATAGCTAAGTGAATAAGCTTTGTAATTATCTTAAATAATAATCTCAAGTGCCTAAGGTTTTTAATGAGGTCTAATTATAAGTTAAGTGATCAGGTTTTGTAATTATCTTTAATACCAAGCTTAAGTGACTAATATTTCCAATTAGATTTATTCAATAGTTAAATGAATAAGCTTTGTACTGAGCGTTAAATATAAGTCAAGTGAATAAGCTTTGTAATTATCTTTATTTACAAGGTTAAGTGACTACATTCTGTAATGAGATTTAGTCAATAGCTAAGTGAATAAGCTTTGTAGTGAGCCTTAATTATAAGCAAAGTGATATGCTTTGTAATTATCTTTAATTACAAGCTTAAGTGACTAATATTTGTAATGAGATTTATCCAATAGCTAACTGAATAAGCTAACATAACCATTATGGTTGCGTTGTGTTACTTAACCGGTTGGGACTTGATGAACATAACCATTATGGTTGCGCTGTGTTACTAAACCTGTCTGGACTTGTTGAACTTATGGTTGCGTTGTGTTACAAAACAACTCTATACTTGATGAACATAACGATTATGCTTGCATTTTGTTACTAAACCTGTCTGGACTTGATGACCATAACCATTATGGTTACGTTGTGTTACTAAATCGGTCTGGACTTGATGAACGTAGTCATTATGGTTGCGTTGTGTTACTAAACCTGTCTGGACTTGATGAACGTAGTCATTATGGTTGCATTGTGTTACTAAACCGGTTTGGACATAATGAACTTAACCATTATGGTTGCGTTTTGTTTCTAAACCGGTCTGGACATGATGAACATAACCATTATGGTTGCTTTGTGTTACTAAACAACTCTATACTTGATGAACATAACGATTATGCTTCCATTTTGTTACTAAACCTGTCTGGACTTGATGACCATAACCATTATGGTTACGTTGTGTTACTAAATCGGTCTGGACTTGATGAACGTAGTCATTATGGTTGCGTTGTGTTACTAAACCTGTCTGGACTTGATGAACGTAGTCATTATGGTTACGTTGTGTTACTAAACAGCTCTGGACTTGATGAGCATAGCCATAATGGTTGCGTTGTGTTACTAAACAGCTCTGGACTTGATGAACGTAGTCATTATGGTTGCGTTGTGTTACTAAACAGCTCTGGACTTGATGAACATAGTCATTATGGTTGCGTTGTGTTACTAAACAGCTCTGGACTTGATGAACGTAGTCATTATGGTTGCGTTGTGTTACTAAACAGCTCTGGACTTGATGAACGTAGTCATTATGGTTGCGTTGTGTTACTAAATCGGTCTGGACTTGATGAACGTAGTCATTATGGTTGCGTTGTGTTACTAAACCTGTCTGGACTTGATGAACATAACCATTATGGTTGCGTTGTGTTACTAAACAGCTCTGGACTTGATGAACGTAGTCATTATGGTTGCGTTGTGTTACTAAATCGGTCTGGACTTGATGAACGTAGTCATTATGGTTGCGTTGTGTTACTTAACCGGTTTGGACTTGATGAGCATAGCCATTATGGTTGCGTTGTGTTACTAAACAGCTCTGGACTTGATGAACATAACGATTATTCTTCCATTTTGTTACTAAACCTGTCTGGACTTGATGACCATAACCATTATGGTTACGTTGTGTTACTAAATCGGTCTGGACTTGATGAACGTAGTCATTATGGTTGCGTTGTGTTACTAAATCGGTCTGGACTTGATGAACGTAGTCATTATGGTTGCGTTGTGTTACTAAACCTGTCTGGACTTGATGAGCATAGCCATTATGGTTGCGTTGTGTTACTAAACAGCTCTGGACTTGATGAACGTAGTCATTATGGTTGCGTTGTGTTACTAAATCGGTCTGGACTTGATGAACGTAGTCATTATGGTTGCGTTGTGTTACTAAACCTGTCTGGACTTGATGAACATAACCATTATGGTTGCGTTGTGTTACTAAACAGCTCTGGACTTGATGAACGTAGTCATTATGGTTGCGTTGTGTTACTAAATCGGTCTGGACTTGATGAACGTAGTCATTATGGTTGCGTTGTGTTACTTAACCGGTTTGGACTTGATAAGCATAGCCATTATGGTTTCGTTGTGTTACTAAACAGCTCTGGACTTGATGAACATAACCAGTATAGTTGCGTTGTGTTACTAAACCGGTTTGGATTTAATGAACACAACCATTAGGGTTGCGCTGTGTTACTAAACCGGACTGAACTTGATACAAATAACAATTATGGTTGCGCTGTGTTACCAAACTGGTCTGAACTTGATACAAATAACAATTATGGTTGCGCTGTGTTACTAAACAGCTCTGGACTTGATAAACATAACAATTATGGTTGCGTTGTGTTACTAAACCTGTCTGGACTTGATGAACATAACCGTTATGGTTGCGTTGTGTTACTAAACAGCTCTGGACTTGATGAACGTAGTCATTATGGTTGCGTTGTGTTACTAAATCGGTCTGGACTTGATGAACGTAGTCATTATGGTTGCGTTGTGTTACTTAACCGGTTTGGACTTGATGAGCATAGCCATTATGGTTTCGTTGTGTTACTAAACAGCTCTGGACTTGATGAACATAACCAGTATAGTTGCGTTGTGTTACTAAACCGGTTTGGATTTAATGAACACAACCATTAGGGTTGCGCTGTGTTACTAAACCGGACTGAACTTGATACAAATAACAATTATGGTTGCGCTGTGTTACCAAACCGGTCTGAACTTGATACAAATAACAATTATGGTTGCGCTGTGTTACTAAACAGCTCTGGACTTGATAAACATAACAATTATGGTTGCGCTGTGTTACCAAACCGATCTGAACTTGATGAACATAACAATTATGGTTGCGCTGTGTTACTAAAAAGCTCTGGACTTGATTAACATAACAATTATGGTTGCGCTGTGTTACTAAACCGGTCTGAACTTGATACAAATAACAATTATGGTTGCGCTGTGTTACTAAACAGCTCTGGGCTTGATAAACATAACAATTATGGTTGCGCTGTGTTACTAAACCTGACTGAACTTGACGAGCATAACAATTATGGTTGCGCTGTGTTACTAAACAGCTCTGGACTTGACAAACATAAAAATTATGGTTGCGCTGTGTTACTAAACCGGTCTGAACTTGATACAAATAACAATTATGGTTGCGCTGTGTTACTAAACAGCTCTGGACTTGATAAACATAACAATTATGGTTGAGCTGTGTTACTAAACAGCCCTGGACTTGATTAACATAACAATTATGGTTGCGCTGTGTTACTAAACCTGTCTGAACTTGATGAACATAACCATTATGGTTGCGCTGTGTTACTAAACAGCTCTGGACTTGATAAACATAACAATTATGGTTGCGCTGTATTACTAAACAGCTCTGGACTTGATAAACTTAACAACAATGGTTGCGCTGTGTTACTAAACCGGTCTGAACTTGATGAACATACCAATTATGGTTGCCCTGTGTTACTAAACCGGTTTGAACTTGATGAACATAACCATTATGGTTGCGTTGTGTTACTAAACGGCTCTGGACTTGATGAACGTAGTCATTATGTTTGCGTTGTGTTACTTAACCGGTTGGGACTTGATGAGCATAGCCATTATGGTTTCGTTGTGTTACTAAACCTGTCTGAACTTGATGAGCATAACAATTATGGTTGCGCTGTGTTACTAAACAGCTCTGGACTTGATAAACATAACAAAAATGGTTGCGCTGTGTTACTAAACCGGTCTGAACTTGATGAACATAACAATTATGGTTGCCCTGTGTTACTAAACCGGTTTGAACTTGACGAACATAACCATTATGGTTGCGTTGTGTTACTAAACAGCGCTGGACTTGATGAACGTAGTCATAATGGTTGCGTTGTGTTACTTAACCGGTTGGGACTTGATGAGCATAGCCATTATGGTTTCGTTGTGTTACTAAACCTGTCTGAACTTGATGAGCATAACAATTATGGTTGCGCTTTGTTACTAAACAGCTCTGGACTTGATAAACATAACAAAAATGGTTGCGCTGTGTTA
Organism: Prosapia bicincta; assembly: GCA_036971475.1. Lineage (NCBI taxonomy): Eukaryota > Metazoa > Arthropoda > Insecta > Hemiptera > Cercopidae > Prosapia > Prosapia bicincta. The sequence goes on along the minus strand of JBAIZL010000008.1, from coordinate 31,584,879 downwards.
CTAAACCGGTCTGAACTTGATGAACATAACAATTATGGTTGCCCTGTGTTACTAAACCGGTTTGAACTTGATGAACATTACCATTATGGTTGCGTTGTGTTACTAAACAGCTCCGGACTTGATGAACGTAGTCATTATGGTTGCGTTGTGTTACTTAACCGGTTGGGACTTGATGAGCATAGCCATTATGGTTGCGCTGTGTTACTAAACAGCTCTGGACTTGATAAACTTAACAAAAATGGTTGCGCTGTGTTAATAAACCGGTCTGAACTTGATGAACATAACAATTATGGTTGCCCTGTGTTACTAAACCGGTTTGAACTTGATGAACATAACCATTATGGTTGCGTTGTGTTACTAAACAGCTCTGAACTTGATGAACGTAGTCATTATGGTTGCGTTGTGTTACTAAACAGCTCTGGACTTGATGAACATAGTCATTATGGTTGCGTTGTGTTACTAAACAGCTCTGGACTTGATGAACGTAGTCATTATGGTTGCGTTGTGTTACTAAACAGCTCTGGACTTGATGAACGTAGTCATTATGGTTGCGTTGTGTTACTAAATCGGTCTGGACTTGATGAACGTAGTCATTATGGTTGCGTTGTGTTACTAAACCTGTCTGGACTTGATGAACATAACCATTATGGTTGCGTTGTGTTACTAAACAGCTCTGGACTTGATGAACGTAGTCATTATGGTTGCGTTGTGTTACTAAATCGGTCTGGACTTGATGAACGTAGTCAATATGGTTGCGTTGTGTTACTTAACCGGTTTGGACTTGATGAGCATAGCCATTATGGTTGCGTTGTGTTACTAAACAGCTCTGGACTTGATGAACATAACGATTATTCTTCCATTTTGTTACTAAACCTGTCTGGACTTGATGACCATAACCATTATGGTTACGTTGTGTTACTAAATCGGTCTGGACTTGATGAACGTAGTCATTATGGTTGCGTTGTGTTACTAAATCGGTCTGGACTTGATGAACGTAGTCATTATGGTTGCGTTGTGTTACTAAACCTGTCTGGACTTGATGAGCATAGCCATTATGGTTGCGTTGTGTTACTAAACAGCTCTGGACTTGATGAACGTAGTCATTATGGTTGCGTTGTGTTACTAAATCGGTCTGGACTTGATGAACGTAGTCATTATGGTTGCGTTGTGTTACTAAACCTGTCTGGACTTGATGAACATAACCATTATGGTTGCGTTGTGTTACTAAACAGCTCTGGACTTGATGAACGTAGTCATTATGGTTGCGTTGTGTTACTAAATCGGTCTGGACTTGATGAACGTAGTCATTATGGTTGCGTTGTGTTACTTAACCGGTTTGGACTTAATAAGCATAGCCATTATGGTTTCGTTGTGTTACTAAACAGCTCTGGACTTGATGAACATAACCAGTATAGTTGCGTTGTGTTACTAAACCGGTTTGGATTTAATGAACACAACCATTAGGGTTGCGCTGTGTTACTAAACCGGACTGAACTTGATACAAATAACAATTATGGTTGCGCTGTGTTACCAAACTGGTCTGAACTTGATACAAATAACAATTATGGTTGCGCTGTGTTACTAAACAGCTCTGGACTTGATAAACATAACAATTATGGTTGCGTTGTGTTACTAAACCTGTCTGGACTTGATGAACATAACCATTATGGTTGCGTTGTGTTACTAAACAGCTCTGGACTTGATGAACGTAGTCATTATGGTTGCGTTGTGTTACTAAATCGGTCTGGACTTGATGAACGTAGTCATTATGGTTGCGTTGTGTTACTTAACCGGTTTGGACTTGATGAGCATAGCCATTATGGTTTCGTTGTGTTACTAAACAGCTCTGGACTTGATGAACATAACCAGTATAGTTGCGTTGTGTTACTAAACCGGTTTGGATTTAATGAACACAACCATTAGGGTTGCGCTGTGTTACTAAACCGGACTGAACTTGATACAAATAACAATTATGGTTGCGCTGTGTTACCAAACCGGTCTGAACTTGATACAAATAACAATTATGGTTGCGCTGTGTTACTAAACAGCTCTGGACTTGATAAACATAACAATTATGGTTGCGCTGTGTTACCAAACCGATCTGAACTTGATGAACATAACAATTATGGTTGCGCTGTGTTACTAAAAAGCTCTGGACTTGATTAACATAACAATTATGGTTGCGCTGTGTTACTAAACCGGTCTGAACTTGATACAAATAACAATTATGGTTGCGCTGTGTTACTAAACAGCTCTGGGCTTGATAAACATAACAATTATGGTTGCGCTGTGTTACTAAACCTGTCTGAACTTGACGAGCATAACAATTATGGTTGCGCTGTGTTACTAAACAGCTCTGGACTTGATAAACATAAAAATTATGGTTGCGCTGTGTTACTAAACCGGTCTGAACTTGATACAAATAACAATTATGGTTGCGCTGTGTTACTAAACAGCTCTGGACTTGATAAACATAACAATTATGGTTGCGCTGTGTTACTAAACAGCTCTGGACTTGATTAACATAACAATTATGGTTGCGCTGTGTTACTAAACCTGTCTGAACTTGATGAACATAACCATTATGGTTGCGCTGTGTTACTAAACAGCTCTGGACTTGATAAACATAAAAATTATGATTGCGCTGTGTTACTAAACCGGTCTGAACTTGATACAAATAACAATTATGGTTGCGCTGTGTTACTAAACAGCTCTGGACTTGTTAAACATAACAATTATGGTTGCGCTGTATTACTAAACAGCTCTGGACTTGATAAACTTAACAAAAATGGTTGCGCTGTGTTACTAAACCGGTCTGAACTTGATGAACATACCAATTATGGTTGCCCTGTGTTACTAAACCGGTTTTAACTTGATGAACATAACCATTATGGTTGCGTTGTGTTACTAAACGGCTCTGGACTTGATGAACGTAGTCATTATGTTTGCGTTGTGTTACTTAACCGGTTGGGACTTGATGAGCATAGCCATTATGGTTTCGTTGTGTTACTAAACCTGTCTGAACTTGATGAGCATAACAATTATGGTTGCGCTGTGTTACTAAACAGCTCTGGACTTGATAAACATAACAAAAATGGTTGCGCTGTGTTACTAAACCGGTCTGAACTTGATGAACATAACAATTATGGTTGCCCTGTGTTACTAAACCGGTTTGACCTTGATGAACATAACCATTATGGTTGCGTTGTGTTACTAAACAGCTCTGGACTTGATGAACGTAGTCATAATGGTTGCGTTGTGTTACTTAACCGGTTGGGACTTGATGAGCATAGCCATTATGGTTTCGTTGTGTTACTAAACCTGTCTGAACTTGATGAGCATAACAATTATGGTTGCGCTTTGTTACTAAACAGCTCTGGACTTGATAAACATAACAAAAATGGTTGCGCTGTGTTACTAAACCGGTCTGAACTTGATGAACATAACAATTATGGTTGCCCTGTGTTACTAAACCGGTTTGAACTTGATGAACATTACCATTATGGTTGCGTTGTGTTACTAAACAGCTCCGGACTTGATGAACGTAGTCATTATGGTTGCGTTGTGTTACTTAACCGGTTGGGACTTGATGAGCATAGCCATTATGGTTGCGCTGTGTTACTAAACAGATCTGGACTTGATAAACTTAACAAAAATGGTTGCGCTGTGTTAATAAACCGGTCTGAACTTGACGAACATAACAATTATGGTTGCCCTGTGTTACTAAACCGGTTTGAACTTGATGAACATAACCATTATGGTTGCGTTGTGTTACTAAACGGCTCTGGTCTTAATGAACGTAGTCATTATGGTTGCGTTGTGTTACTTAACCGGTTGGGACTTGATGAGCATAGCCATTATGGTTTCGTTGTGTTACTAAACCTGTCTGAACTTGATGAGCATAACAATTATGGTTGCGCTGTGTTACTAAACAGCTCTGGACTTGATAAACATAACACAAATGGTTGCGCTGTGTTACTAAACCGGTCTGAACTTGATGAACATAACAATTATGGTTGCCCTGTGTTACTAAACCGGTTTGAACTTGATGAACATAACCATTATGGTTGCGTTGTGTTACTAAACAGCTCTGGACTTGATGAACGTAGTCATAATGGTTGCGTTGTGTTACTTAACCGGTTGGGACTTGATGAGCATAGCCATTATGGTTTCGTTGTGTTACTAAACCTGTCTGAACTTGATGAGCATAACAATTATGGTTGCGCTTTGTTACTAAACAGCTCTGGACTTGATAAACATAACAAAAATGGTTGCGCTGTGTTACTAAACCGGTCTGAACTTGATGAACATAACAATTATGGTTGCCTTGTGTTATTAAACCGGTTTGAACTTGATGAACATTACCATTATGGTTGCGTTGTGTTACTAAACAGCTCTGGACTTGATGAACGTAGTCATTATGGTTGCGTTGTGTTACTTAACCGGTTGGGACTTGATGAGCATAGCCATTGTGGTTTCGTTGTGTTACTAAACAGCTCTGGACTTGATAAACATAAAAATTATGGTTGCGCTGTGTTACTAAACCGGTCTGAACTTGATACAAATAACAATTATGGTTGCGCTGTGTTACTAAACAGCTCTGGACTTGTTAAACATAACAATTATGGTTGCGCTGTATTACTAAACAGCTCTGGACTTGATAAACTTAACAAAAATGGTTGCGCTGTGTTACTAAACCGGTCTGAACTTGATGAACATAACAATTATGGTTGCCCTGTGTTACTAAACCGGTTTGAACTTGATGAACATAACCATTATGGTTGCGTTGTGTTACTAAACGGCTCTGGACTTGATGAACGTAGTCATTATGTTTGCGTTGTGTTACTTAACCGGTTGGGACTTGATGAGCATAGCCATTATGGTTTCGTTGTTTTACTAAACCTGTCTGAACTTGATGAGCATAACAATTATGGTTGCGCTGTGTTACTAAACAGCTCTGGACTTGATAAACATAACAAAAATGGTTGCGCTGTGTTACTAAACCGGTCTGAACTTGATGAACATAACAATTATGGTTGCCCTGTGTTACTAAACCGGTTTGAACTTGATGAACATAACCATTATGGTTGCGTTGTGTTACTAAACAGCTCTGGACTTGATGAACGTAGTCATAATGGTTGCGTTGTGTTACTTAACCGGTTGGGACTTGATGAGCATAGCCATTATGGTTTCGTTGTGTTACTAAACCTGTCTGAACTTGATGAGCATAACAATTATGGTTGCGCTTTGTTACTAAACAGCTCTGGACTTGATAAACATAACAAAAATGGTTGCGCTGTGTTACTAAACAGGTCTGAACTTGATGAACATAACAATTATGGTTGCCCTGTGTTACTAAACCGGTTTGAACTTGATGAACATTACCATTATGGTTGCGTTGTGTTACTAAACAGCTCCGGACTTGATGAACGTAGTCATTATGGTTGCGTTGTGTTACTTAACCGGTTGGGACTTGATGAGCATAGCCATTATGGTTGCGCTGTGTTACTAAACAGCTCTGGACTTGATAAACTTAACAAAAATGGTTGCGCTGTGTTAATAAACCGGTCTGAACTTGATGAACATAACAATTATGGTTGCCCTGTGTTACTAAACCGGTTTGAACTTGATGAACATAACCATTATGGTTGCGTTGTGTTACTAAACGGCTCTGGACTTGATGAACGTAGTCATTATGGTTGCGTTGTGTTACTTAACCGGTTGGGACTTGATGAGCATAGCCATTATGGTTTCGTTGTGTTACTAAACCTGTCTGAACTTGATGAGCATAACAATTATGGTTGCGCTGTGTTACTAAACAGCTCTGGACTTGATAAACATAACACAAATGGTTGCGCTGTGTTACTAAACCGGTCTGAACTTGATGAACATAACAATTATGGTTGCCCTGTGTTACTAAACCGGTTTGAACTTGATGAACATAACCATTATGGTTGCGTTGTGTTACTAAACAGCTCTGGACTTGATGAACGTAGTCATAATGGTTGCGTTGTGTTACTTAACCGGTTGGGACTTGATGAGCATAGACATTATGGTTTCGTTGTGTTACTAAACCTGTCTGAACTTGATGAGCATAACAATTATGGTTGCGCTTTGTTACTAAACCGCTCTGGACTTGATAAACATAACAAAAATGGTTGCGCTGTGTTACTAAACCGGTCTGAACTTGATGAACATAACAATTATGGTTGCCCTGTGTTATTAAACCGGTTTGAACTTGATGAACATTACCATTATGGTTGCGTTGTGTTACTAAACAGCTCTGGACTTGATGAACGTAGTCATTATGGTTGCGTTGTGTTACTTAACCGGTTGGGACTTGATGAGCATAGCCATTATGGTTTCGTTGTGTTACTAAACAGCTCTGGACTTGATGAACGTAGTCATTATGGTTGCGTTGTGTTACTTAACCGGTTGGGACTTGATGAGCATAGCCATTATGGTTTCGTTGTGTTACTAAACAGCTCTGGACTTGATGAACATAACAAAAATGGTTGCGTTGTGTTACTTAACCGGTTTGAACTTGATGAACATAACCATTATGGTTGCCCTGTGTTACTAAACCGGTTTGAACTTGATGAACATAACCATTATTGTTGCGTTGTGTTACTTAACCGTTTTGGACTTGATGAGCATAGCCATTAAAGTTTCGTTGTGTTACTAAACAGCTCTGGACTTGATGAACCTAGTCATTATGGTTGCGTTGTGTTACTTAACCGGTTGGGACTTGATGAGCATAGCCATTATGGTTTCGTTGTGTTACTAAACAGCTCTGGACTTGATGAACATAACCAGTATAGTTGCGTTGTGTTACTAAACCGGTTTGGATTTAATGAACACAACCATTATGGTTGCGCTGTGTTACTAAACCGGACTGAACTTGATACAAATAACAATTATGGTTGCGCTGTGTTACTAAACAGCTCTGGACTTGATAAACATAACAATTATGGTTGCGCCGTGTTACCAAACCGGTCTGAACTTGATGAACATAACCATTATGGTTGCGCTGTGTTACTAAACTGCTCTGGACTTGATTAACATAACAATTGTGGTTGCGCTGTGTTACCAAACCGGTCTGAACTTGATACAAATAACAATTATGGATGCGCTGTGTTACTAAACAGCTCTGGACTTGATAAACATAACAATTATGGTTGCGCTGTGTTACCAAACCGGTCTGAACTTGATGAACATAACCATTATGGTTGCACTGTGTTACTAAACCGCTCTGGACTTGATTAACATAACAATTATGGTTGCGCTGTGTTACTAAACCTGTCTGAACTTGATGAGCATAACAATTATGGTTGCGCTGTGTTACTAAACAGCTCTGGACTTGATAAACATAAAATTTATGGTTGCGCTGTGTTACTAAACCGGTCTGAACTTGATACAAATAACAATTATGGTTGCGCTGTGTTACTAAACAGCTCTGGACTTGATAAACATAACAATTATGGTTGCGCTGTGTTACTAAACCTGTCTGAACTTGATGAACATAACAATTATGGTTGCTCTGAGTTACTAAACAGCTCTGGACTTGATAAACATAACAATTATGGTTGCGCTGTGTTACCAAACCTGTCTGAACTTGATAAACATAAAAAGTATGGTTGCGCTGTGTTACTAAACCTGTCTGAACTTGATGAGCATAACAATTATGGTTGCTCTGTGTTACTAAACCGCTCTGGACTTGATAAACATAAAAATTATGGTTGCGCTGTGTTACTAAACCTGTCTGAACTTGATGAGCATAACAATTATGGTTGCTCTGTGTTACTAAACAGCTCTGGACTTGATAAACATAACAATTATGGTTGCGCTGTGTTACCAAACCGGTCTGAACTTGATGAGCATAACCATTATGGTTGCACTGTGTTACTAAACAGCTCTGGACTTGATTAACATAACAATTATGGTTGCGCTGTGTTACTAAACCTGTCTGAACTTGATGAGCATAACAATTATGGTAGCGCTGTGTTACTAAACAGCTCTGGACTTGATAAACATAAAATTTATGGTTGCGCTGTGTTACTAAACCGGTCTGAACTTGATGAACATAACAATTATGGTTGCCCTGTGTTACTAAGCCGGTTTGAACTTGATGAACATTACCATTATGGTTGCGTTGTGTTACTAAACAGCTCTGGACTTGATGAACGTAGTCATTATGGTTGCGTTGTGTTACTTAACCGGTTGGGACTTGATGAGCATAGCCATTATGGTTGCGCTGTGTTACTAAACAGCTCTGGACTTGATAAACATAACAAAAATGGTTGCGCTGTGTTACTAAACCGGTCTGAACTTGATGAACATAACAATTATGGTTGCCCTGTGTTACTAAACCGGTTTGAACTTGATGAACATAACCATTATGGTTGCGTTGTGTTACTAAACAGCTCTGGACTTGATGAACAGAGTCATTATGGTTGCGTTGTCTTACTTAACCGGTTGGGACTTGATGAGCATAGCCATTATGGTTTCGTTGTGTTACTAAACCTGTCTGAACTTGATGAGCATAACAATTATGGTTGCGCTGTGTTACTAAACAGCTCTGGACTTGATAAACATAACAAAAATGGTTGCGCTGTGTTACTAAACCGGTCTGAACTTGATGAACATAACAATTATGGTTGCCCTGTGTTACTAAACCGGTTTGAACTTGATGAACATTACCATTATGGTTGCGTTGTGTTACTAAACAGCTCTGGACTTGATGAACGTAGTCATTATGGTTGCGTTGTGTTACTTAACCGGTTGGGACTTGATGAGCATAGCCATTATGGTTGCGCTGTGTTACTAAACAGCTCTGGACTTGATAAACATAACAAAAATGGTTGCGCTGTGTTACTAAACCGGTCTGAACTTGATGAACATAACAATTATGGTTGCCCTGTGTTACTAAACCGGTTTGAACTTGATGAACATTACCATTATGGTTGCGTTGTGTTACTAAACAGCTCTGGACTTGATGAACGTAGTCATTATGGTTGCGTTGTGTTACTTAACCGGTTGGGACTTGATGAGCATAGCCATTATGGTTTCGTTGTGTTACTAAACAGCTCTGGACTTGATGAACATAACAAAAATGGTTGCGTTGTGTTACTTAACCGGTTTGAACTTGATGAACATAACTATTATGGTTGCCCTGTGTTACTAAACCGGTTTGAACTTGATGAACATAACCATTATGGCTGCGTTGTCTTACTTAACCGGTTTGGACTTGATGAACGTAGTCATTATGGTTGCGTTGTGTTACTAAACAGCTCTGGACTTGATGAACGTAGTCATTATGGTTGCGTTGTGTTACTTAACCGGTTTGGACTTGATGAGCATAGCCATTATGGTTTCGTTGTGTTACTAAACAGCTCTGGACTTGATGAACATAACCAGTATAGTTGCGTTGTATTACTAAACCGGTTTGGATTTAATGAACACAACCATTATGGTTGCGGTGTGTTACTAAACAGCTCTGGACTTGATAAACATAACAATTATGGTTGCGCTGTGTTACGAAACCGGTCTGAACTTGATGAACATAACCATTATGGTTGCGCTGTGTTACTAAACAGCTCTGGACTTGATTAACATAACAATTATGGTTGCGCTGTGTTACTAAACCTGTCTGAACTTGATGAACATAACAATTATGGTTGCGCTGTATTACTAAACCGGTCTGAACTTGATTAACATAACAATTATGGTTGCCCTGTGTTACTAAACCGGTTTGAACTTGATGAACATAGCCATTATGGTTGCGTTGTGTTACTAAACCGGTTGGGACTTGATGAGCATAACCATTATGGTTGCGTTGTGTTACTAAACAGCTCTGGACTTGATGAGCATAACCATTATGGTTGCGTTGTGTTACTAAACCGGTTGGGACTTGATGAGCATAGCCATTATGGTTTCGTTGTGTTACTAAACAGCTCTGGACTTGATGAGCATAACCATTATGGTTGCGTTGTGTTACTAAACCGGTTGGGACTTGATGAGCATAACCATTATGGTTGCGTTGTGTTACTAAACTGGTTTTGATTTAATGAGCACAACCATTATGGTTGCGCTGTGTTACTAAACCGGTCTGAACTTGATAAACATAACAATTATGGTTTAGCTGTGTTATTAAACCGGTCTGAACTTGATGAACATAACCATTATGGTTGCGTTGTGTTACTATACCAGTTGGGACTCGATGAGCATAACCATTATGGTTGCGTTGTGTTACTAAACAGCTCTGGACTTGATGAACATAACCATTATGGTTGCGCTGTGTTACTAAACCGGTCGGGACTTGATGAGCAGAACAATTATTTTAGTATAACCTATTTATTTACCATTGCATAAGTCAGACACACTACTGAAACTTTAGGTAATCTAAGAAATGCTCACTTATTATATAAGAGATTTATGTTTAACGACTCAGGTTTGTTGCTCTAAATGTACGACCTAGATTAGTCAACAACTTTCTCCAAGGAAACCAAACAATTAGTTTGAACTGCTTACACAAGTTAATCCCCCTTTATAACCGACACAACAAATTACTGCTAGTGACTTCAGATCCTACGGATACATCAAAGTTATTTTCAAACAATAAAACTTTACTGTTTGATTACATTACAGTGGTTTTAGAGTTGACGAAACTAATAAACTACACAGCTTAAAACTAAGGATTAGATTTTAAAACATTTGATATGAATGTTGAACGGTTCACCTACTGATACACTATACACCTTTTCCAAAGTTATAATTTACTATATGCCTACAAAATATATTAAATAAAAGCAATAAATATTAAAGTTTAAAACAATAAAATTTCTGTTATTTTTCAGACCAGGTAAAAGAGGAACTTGGATCCTCCCTTGCCCGAAATGAATGGTGATCTCTATAACAACCGGAATAAATATGGCGACGCTGTTTCTGAGTAAATTTTTTTATCACAGTACTATCAATCCCTTCTTCAATGTATTAGATAGATTATAGGTCAGACCAACCAGGTTCAATCAGTGTAGCACCACGCAAGCATTGCAACGTAACGCTTACTAAATGTTTATATATTCCAGAAATCCCTTCTTCAATGTATTAGATAGATTATAGGTCAGACCAATTAGGTTCAATCAGTGTAGCACCACGCAAGCATTGCAACGTAACGCTTACTAAATGTTTATATATTCCAGAAATCCCTTCTTCAATGTATTAGATAGATTATAGGTCAGACCAACCAGGTTCAATCAGTGTAGCACCACGCAAGCAGTGCAACGTAACGCTTACTAAATGTTTATCTATTCCAGAAATCCCTTCTTCAATGTATTAGATAGATTATAGGTCAGACCAACCAGGTTCAATCAGTGTAGCACCACGCAAGTATTGCAACGTAACGCTTACTAAATGTTTATCTATTCCAGAAATCCCTTCTTCAATGTATTAGATAGATTATAGGTCAGACCAACCAGGTTCAATCAGTGTAGCACCACGCAAGTATTGCAACGTAACGCTTACTAAATGTTTATCTATTCCAGAAATCCCTTCTTCAATGTATTAGATAGATTATAGGTCAGACCAACCAGGTTCAATCAGTGTAGCACCACGCAAGCATTGCAACGTAACGCTTACTAAATGTTTATATATTCCAGAAATCCCTTCTTCAATGTATTAGATAGATTATAGGTCAGACCAATTAGGTTCAATCAGTGTAGCACCACGCAAGCATTGCAACGTAACGCTTACTAAATGTTTATATATTCCAGAAATCCCTTCTTCAATGTATTAGATAGATTATAGGTCAGACCAACCAGGTTCAATCAGTGTAGCACCACGCAAGCATTGCAACGTAACGCTTACTAAATGTTTATATATTCCAGAAATCCCTTCTTCAATGTATTAGATAGATTATAGGTCAGACCAACCAGGTTCAATCAGTGTAGCACCACGCAAGCATTGCAACGTAACGCTTACTAAATGTTTATATATTCCAGAAATCCCTTCTTCAATGTATTAGATAGATTATAGGTCAGACCAATTAGGTTCAATCAGTGTAGCACCACGCAAGCATTGCAACGTAACGCTTACTAAATGTTTATCTATTCCAGAAATCCCTTCTTCAATGTATTAGATAGATTATAGGTCAGACCAACCAGGTTCAATCAGTGTAGCCCCACGCAAGCATTGCAACGTAACGCTTACTAAATGTTTATCTATTCCAGAAATCCCTTCTTCAATGTATTAGATAGATTATAGGTCAGAGCAACCAGGTTCAATCAGTGTAGCACCACGCAAGCATTGCAACGTAACGCTTACTAAATGTTTATCTATTCCAGAAATCCCTTCTTCAATGTATTAGATAGATTATAGGTCAGACCAACCAGGTTCAATCAGTGTAGCCCCACGCAAGCATTGCAACGTAACGCTTACTAAATGTTTATCTATTCCAGAAATCCCTTCTTCAATGTATTAGATAGATTATAGGTCAGACCAACCAGGTTCAATCAGTGTAGCACCACGCAAGCATTGCAACGTAACGCTTACTAAATGTTTATCTATTCCAGAACAATCAGGTAATATTAACTGTCAGCCTGACGACCATGAAGGTGGAAGTCCTACACTCTTACATTTTAATGTTCATATGTTGGCAGATGGTAGCTTAAGGCTAGACATTAACCTAACTCACATAATTATTTCTATTATTCAGTTACTTATTAATTAAATTAAATAAGTAATGTAACGAATTGTTTTTCAATTACTCCGAATGTTCATGTTATATGCTATTTGCATAAATGAGCATTGTTTTATATATTCAGTGAACAATTATTTTTATTTGAGGCTACGCCATCTAATTACCGTAATTTTTCTCCTTTCCATTAAACGTTAATACGAATCCAAGTTCAGGATTGGAAACAAACCTTACTAGCTAAATCATCAGAGATGAGATCGATATTTCTCCTTGTAAACTACGACACCAAAACTAACCTGAGAGATGCTTAGCTGCCTCTGTATTACAATATGCCTAAAATCCAATTGCTTATCCTATGCTCAGGACATGACACTGGCAATGGCCGTGGCACGTCCCTTAAACCAAATCACCCATTAACTTAGTATCCTTTACCTGTAACGAAAATTTGATATCTCATCTGAACCTGTGTTTATGTACTGTAGTTCTATACAACAGTGTGGAGCGCTGTTTGTGTTGAACATTAAAGTTGCATTATTCATCGACTAGTTTTGTTTCTTGCCGCGAAGCTGGCCGCCTAGTTGGTGCATGCGTACCACGCACTTCCACAACCAGCAGTCTGGGCTCGCACACAGTTACTCTGCCCTAGCAAGTTAGCATTACTGAGGACGTCAGTAACTTTCAAGTTTAGTCGGCTGTACAAGGGAACATAGGGGAAGTATAGTGGAAGTAACTCGAGCGACCGTTTCCCTGATCGTCTTGCTATGTGGCGTGCACTACATCAAAGAGAGGTGACTAGTATACAAGGTGGTACATTGTGCATTGTATAACCTGGTCGCTTGCCAGACAGCCACCGTTTCCCTGATCGTCTTGCTATGTGGCGTGCACTACATCAAAGAGAGGTGACTAGTATACAAGGTGGTACATTGTGCATTGTATAACCTGGTCGCTTGCCAGACAGCCACCGTTTCCCTGATCGTCTTGCTATGTGGCGTGCACTACATCAAAGAGAGGTGACTAGTATACAAGGTGGTACATTGTGCATTGTATAACCTGGTCGCTTGCCAGACAGCCACCGTTTCCCTGATCGTCTTGCTATGTGGCGTGCACTACATCAAAGAGAGGTGGCTAGTATACAAGGTGGTACATTGTGCATTGTATAACCTGGTCGCTTGCCAGACAGCCACCGTTTCCCTGATCGTCTTGCTATGTGGCGTGAACTACATCAAAGCGAGGTGACTAGTATACAAGGTGGTACATTGTGCATTGTATAACCTGGTCGCTTGCCAGACAGCCACCGTTTCCCTGATCGTCTTGCTATGTGGCGTGCACTACATCAAAGCGAGGTGACTAGTATACAAGGTGGTACATTGTGCATTGTATAACCTGGTCGCTTGCCAGACAGCCACCGTTTCCCTGATCGTCTTGCTATGTGGCGTGCACTACATCAAAGAGAGGTGACTAGTATACAAGGTGGTACATTGTGCATTGTATAACCTGGTCGCTTGCCAGACAGCCACCGTTTCCATGATCGTCTTGCTATGTGGCGTGCACTACATCAAAGCGAGGTGACTAGTATACAAGGTGATACATTGTGCATTGTATAACCTGGTCGCTTGCCAGACAGCCACCGTTTCCCTGATCGTCTTGCTATGTGGCGTGCACTACATCAAAGAGAGGTGACTAGTATACAAGGTGGTACATTGTGCATTGTATAACCTGGTCGCTTGCCAGACAGCCACCGTTTCCCTGATCGTCTTGCTATGTGGCGTGCACTACATCAAAGCGAGGTGACTAGTATACAAGGTGGTACATTGTGCATTGTAAAACCTGGTCGCTTGCCAGACAGCCACCGTTTCCCTGATCGTCTTGCTATGTGGCGTGCACTACATCAAAGCGAGGTGACTAGTATACAAGGTGGTACATTGTGCATTGTATAACCTGGTCGCTTGCCAGACAGCCACCGTTTCCCTGATCGTCTTGCTATGTGGCGTGCACTACATCAAAGAGAGGTGACTAGTATACAAGGTGGTACATTGTGCATTGTATAACCTGGTCGCTTGCCAGACAGCCACCGTTTCCCTGATCGTCTTGCTATGTGGCGTGCACTACATCAAAGCGAGGTGACTAGTATAGAAGGTGGTACATTGTGCATTGTATAACCTGGTCGCTTGCCAGACAGCCACCGTTTCCCTGATCGTCTTGCTATGTGGCGTGCACTACATCAAAGCGAGGTGACTAGTATACAAGGTGGTACATTGGGCATTGTATAACCTGGTCGCTTGCCAGACAGCCACCGTTTCCCTGATCGTCTTGCTATGTGGCGTGCACTACATCAAAGCGAGGTGACTAGTATACAAGGTGGTACATTGTGCATTGTATAACCTGGTCGCTTGCCAGACAGCCACCGTTTCCCTGATCGTCTTGCTATGTGGCGTGCACTACATCAAAGCGAGGTGACTAGTATACAAGGTGGTACATTGTGCATTGTATAACCTGGTCGCTTGCCAGACAGCCACCGTTTCCCTGATTGTCTTGCTATGTGGCGTGCACTACATCAAAGCGAGGTGACTAGTATACAAGGTGGTACATTGTGCATTGTATAACCTGGTCGCTTGCCAGACAGCCACCGTTTCCCTGATCGTCTTGCTATGTGGCGTGCACTACATCAAAGCGAGGTGACTAGTATACAAGGTGGTACATTGTGCATTGTATAACCTGGTCGCTTGCCAGACAGCCACCGTTTCCCTGATCGTCTTGCTATGTGGCGTGCACTACATCAAAGAGAGGTGACTAGTATACAAGGTGGTACATTGTGCATTGTATAACCTGGTCGCTTGCCAGACAGCCACCGTTTCCCTGATCGTCTTGCTATGTGGCGTGCACTACATCAAAGAGAGGTGACTAGTATACAAGGTGGTACATTGTGCATTGTATAACCTGGTCGTTTGCCAGACAGCCACCGTTTCCCTGATCGTCTTGCTATGTGGCGTGCACTACATCAAAGAGAGGTGACTAGTATACAAGGTGGTACATTGTGCATTGTATAACCTGGTCGCTTGCCAGACAGCCACCGTTTCCCTGATCGTCTTGCTATGTGGCGTGCACTACATCAAAGCGAGGTGACTAGTATACAAGGTGGTACATTGTGCATTGTATAACCTGGTCGCTTGCCAGACAGCCACCGTTTCCCTGATCGTCTTGCTATGTGGCGTGCACTACATCAAAGCGAGGTGACTAGTATACAAGGTGGTACATTGTGCATTGTATAACCTGGTCGCTTGCCAGACAGCCACCGTTTCCCTGATCGTCTTGCTATGTGGCGTGCACTACATCAAAGCGAGGTGACTGGTATACAAGGTGGTACATTGTGCATTGTATAACCTGGTCGCTTGCCAGACAGCCCAGATCTTAAAGCAATGTCTTCGCCTGTCCACCACATTTTTTTATTCAACAATCTTTCAATTTGTTTTGGTGTAAAAATAATACTTAATATGTTTTTTACAGTTTACCTCTCCTTATGTGGGCATTGTTTATGTATTAATTTTAAGTTTTAAAGTTCATTATGCAGAAATTCATACTTGCCTAATAACCGACTACATTTCAATTTCTCCAACATAAATTCTGATTTATAAAAATTCAGTTGAAGTTTTTGCTTTTCATATTCATAATTTTTTTCTTTAATTCATTGGCAGACTTATCTAAGCTCAACGTATCCGCAGTTCTATGTTTCTTTACGTTTTCGATAGATTTAATATCAGAGAGTATTTTACGTTTAAAAGACCGTTTACTTAGTCTTACCTCTCTTGCATTAGAACTGATGTTTTTCTCAGCAGGTAGGTGTAGATGTGGCACTGTTTCGTTCTTCAGTTTATTCCTTCTGTCCACATTCATCAACTCACTATACATGTCCCTAACATAATCACTGTCATCAAAGTGCTCACAACATACTCGACTTGTGTTTGGGTTAAAATTGTCTGCACAGCGAGCACCCAATGTTTGCATGCACCTTTTTTTGGAAAGACATGAAATATCAATCCTTCGCGACTACATTTTCTGTTACAGCTCTGAGCAGCACAACACACCATTTTAACACTTCACTACTAGTAACTTTGCACTACACACTCTACACAGTAAACTTATTAAAACATTAACACGAACGAAATCTCGAACTAGCATAGGTACCAGTGCAGCGGTGCGACGTCACCTTGCTCTTACCCCCTCCACTTCCTCACGGGATGTCTAGATGTGTACCACCTTGGCATCATAGAGTGTCCGAAGAGTTACTACCATTTCCTCCCTATCCCTCCAACTAATACACCACCAACATTTTAACAATAGAACGTATGTGTTCGAGAAAAACTCTAACTATATTTTTTCTAAGTACAATTTTAATACGATTTAAGTATTGAAAATGAATTTACTCCAAAAGCGTCAACAGAGTAGAATATTGAAACGTTAGGAATAGCAGACAACTGTACTCAATCATATATAATTATAGTAATTTGTAACTTTTGTTTGCTAGCAATGGTTAAATGAGGCATTTGTTTAAATATATTATTCCTGTGTGCTTGTTGAATCCTCTCAGTAGATGATGATGGTTGCCTATCAGTGTCTCTATCAATGTAATGTAGTACTAAAGATTCCTCGACAGAGCAAAGACGCGTTACTAGAGACCATAGCGTAATCCAACATAGTAGTGGTCATCACATGCCTTATCCTTCCTATATTACAATAGGAATCCTTTTGCTAGGGGATGCAATTTAGGGGTTGAAAAAGCTCCAAATTATTAAATTACACAAGTTAATATGTATCAATAAAGCGTAATTTGCTAGGTAAATTTATTATATTTTAAAAAATAAATTAACGATGATCGAATTTGATATTCAAGGTCTATTTTTAAACATATTATCAACTTTTTATAAATTCCTAATTAAAAGTATTAAGACCTGTTAACTCTATTATCATTTCCACCTTAGATTCTAAGACATATTTCTTTTACATATAAATTTTTTAAAACTATTTTTCACCATAATTTAATTTGTTATTATAATGTGTGAACTTTATTTACTATCGGCTTTGGTATTAAAATAATGTAAGTAAAATTACTTTATCATTGGATTATTTTTATAAACAATACGGTAGTTAGTCGTCGACTCAATAAATTTAAATATTATGTTTGCAATTTTTTCTACATATATTTTTGTCTTTCATAAAAAAATAAATACCAAACACTATTGCACTCTGCCGGCAGAATAAACCTCCTTTAATAACATTTTCAGTAGTTTGAAATTCAGTTATATATAACTAAATAAATAAAACCCACTAACCAAAATATATAAGCCTTAATTTTACTACAATTACTCTATGTACATTTCGATGTACTACATAGATGTATGTATTATTTAATTAAAAAATTATTCCACAGTGTTCAAAAAAATTATTAGTTTTATATATATATATATATATATATATATATATATATATATATATATATATATATATATATACTATAACACATGAATCAATTTAATACCATTAAGATATTTTTTGTTAAAAAGAGGTGCTTTATATATTAAATTAAACATTTGAGAGTTATTGTTGAGAGTAAGTAGATAGATAGACACCTCTGTATCGCACAGTAAAATCTTAATATTCCATCACTCTCTCAAGCAAAGAGGGCTTAAAGAAAGGGCTTCCATATGAGACTTTAATAAGAAGCTGGTATACAGCGCGGATACCAGCTCTGAAAATGTTTTTACACGCGACGGTGGTAGAGTTGTATAATAGATCTCTACTTTTATTAAATACAAAAACTTATTTCGATTTTAATATCTTTCACCAAAACTTTGGTTATTTCCTCACAACTTAATGAGTATTTATTGAATGACTTCGACTTTCATTTATAAGTATTAAAGTTATAATAATGTATTTTAATAACACTTTAATTCAATAAAGAAAAATTTACCCTTGGCGATTTTACAAGGCTTTATTGATTGGAACAATAATCCGCTAAATGGATTATATAAATTTGTAGTTTATGTAAAACTCAACGGGCTTTACCCTGATCAACCTGGTTGTTGCTTGCATCCGGGATGGACGCTATAATTGCATACTTTATTAGGAAATTGTTGCAGCGTTCGCCGTGATGTTACGCTCTAGGCAACTCTACAGCACCTTGCAATCCCATTTGTTGGCATTTGGTTTCGTTGGAATGATTCAACATGTCGACGTTACATTTTATACGTCATATAGGAATAACATTTCTCAACTAAATATATTATTTTAATGAAACGTGTATTCATATTTAAATAGTCGCTAATTCTATTAAAATAATATATAACTCTTAAATAGGTAAAAATTACAGATATCAGTGCCTAAGAAAATAAAAGACAGTCGAGAGACTGACCTACAGAAAAGATTTCTCGTGGTCCTCAATCACGGCTAGTAATCATTCTTAGGAATCGTCATCAATGTCTAATTTCGTTCAATGTGGTTAAAACCGGTTTAGCTCGGTGAGGTTTAAAAAATTATTTTGAATCCCGGCTAAGCTTATAAGTCCCAAAAATGATAAACTTCATGTTTAAAGTAGGGTTAGTAACTGTTGTTTTGACAAGTGGGCGTGGCAACGCCTACTGTATAAATACGGAAGTGTAACCTTACTTTCACCCTAGTTGTAAGTTAGAGTTTGTAGTAGTAACACTCACTGATGATGACGACTTGGTCATTGAAACGCGTATGAGTAAATAAATTAATAATTTGTGAGTTTTGTGTATGTTTTAAAGGAAGAATGTTGTACATACATATGAAGAATGTATTTAATAAGGATTTTAATATAATACGTTTAATTTAGTTATTAATACAGAATTTAGTTAATAGAAAAGCTTTATGAGATGTTAGAAAACTTATTAGACAAACATTTGTTAACAAATTCAGTCCAAGTTTTTAAAAAGCGTTAGACGTCCTTATAGACCTACAAAAACCTAACCTTTAGTTATAATTATAACACGATTTAACGAAATTTAAACACTTTAATATTTTTATTAACAAATAAAAAATATTTAATAATAAAAATATATTTAAAACTAATAATCTACAATAAATAAATAAACCTAATTTACTTGTAAACAATGTTCTAACACAACCTATAACATAAAATCAGCTGTTTTATCACGTGTTTTATCTTGAATATAATCAGGAATTGGATGAGGCAAAACATATCACATAATACTTAGGTCTCCCATAACAAATGAAACAGAGTAAAGATCGTGTTACTACGTTAAATGTCTTACGCTTACAGGAAATAAGAAATAAAACATTACCTAATGTAACGTAACACCGCTCGTTTTATGTTTTACTAACATTAAACTTTTTTAATGTAAAAATAAACTCATTGTTATTATTGTTTAATTGTGTTATTGTGTTACTTTTATATGGAAATTTCGTTTAAAATATTCTGCCAAAATATGTAGAGTTATGTTATAAATATGATTATCCCTGGTGTTGAGAGAGAGATATACAAATAAGATAACTGAGCGTAAATTATTTACAAAAATATTTTAAACATTAATTTGTAGTCTATTAATGTTTTTTCCACAAAATGATTATTTGAAATTGCTAATAAAGGCTTTGCTATTGGAACCTCAAATTTATTTTCTGTACTTTAATAGGAGAGAGGTCAAATATGTATTGTATTTAGGCTACAAATATTACGAACTTCTAAAAGTAAAAACGTTATTAGTAAAAACATGTCAAAAAAATATTTTTTATAAAAGTGTAACTTTTGTAAGTCAATAATTATTTCACTACGTTTATGTACTAATTTCAAAATGATGTATTTAAGATTTGTACAGAAAAAAGCATTACAGACTTCTAGCTATGTTCATATGATTTACTAAAAAAATAATTAACTTCATATTGTTACATTTTCCTTGACAGAGCTGAAAGCGAACACGCGTGCGTCTTTGTATTAAACCAGTTAATATTGAATAAAAGTGTGTTAATTATTTAAGAACTATTTAAATTCCGTATTAGTTATTCTTCTAGTTAAAATAATCATGTTGAAATGACATCCTATACTAATATTATAGAAAAATAAATAGTCAGTGTGGTGTTATCTTTACGTTAAATATAAGACATATATAAAGTTTAAATATTGCTATACTTTATTGCTATACTTTATTGCTATACTTTATTGCTATACTTTATTTTTATTCTTTATTGCTATACTTTATTGCTATACTTTATTTCTATTCTTTATTGCTATACTTTATTGCTATACTTTATTTCTATTCTTTATTGCTATACTTTATTGCGATACTTTATTGCTATACTTTATTGCTATACTTTATTTCTATTCTTTATTGCTATACTTTATTGCTATACTTTATTGCTATACTTTATTGCTATATTTTATTGCTATACTTTATTGCTATACTTTATTGCTATACTTTATTTCTATTCTTTATTGCTATACTTTATTGCTATACTTTATTTCTATTCTTTATTGCTATACGTTATTGCTATACTTTATTGCTATACTTTATTGATATACTTTATTTATATTCTTTATTGCTATACTTTATTCCTATACTTTATTTCTATTCTTTATTGCTATACTTTATTGCTATACTTTATTTCTACTCTTTATTGCTATACTTTATTTCTATTCTTTATTGCTATACATTATTTCTATTCTTTAATGCTATACTTTATTTCTATTCTTTATTGCTATACTTTATTGCTATACTTTATTGCTATTCTTTATTGCTATACTTTATCTCTATTCTTTATTGCTATACTTTATTGCAATACTTTATTGCTATACTTTATTGCTATACTTTATTTCTATTCTTTATTGCTATACTTTATTTCTAGTCTATATTGCTATACTTTATTTCTATTCTTTATTGCTATACATTATTTCTATTCTTTATTGCTATACTTTATTTCTATTCTTTATTGCTATACTTTATCTTTATTCTTTATTGCTATACTTTATTGCTATACTTTATTTCTATTCTTTATTGCTATACTTTATCTCTATTCTTTATTGCTATACTTTATTGCTACACTTTATTTCTATTCTTTATTGCTATACTTTATTTCTATTCTTTATTGCTATACTTTATTTCTACTCTTTATTGCTATCCTTTATTTCTATTCTTTATTGCTATACTTTATTTCTATTCTTTATTGCTATACTTTATTGCTATACTTTTTATTTTAATAAGTATCATATTTTATACACTGTTCCCCACTTTTTCAACCAATAATAGATTTTCCCAATTTACAAACACAAATTAATACAATTTATAAATAAAAGTTATTAGCAGAAACTAAAAGAACTGCAAGAGCTTCGCTAATGGAGAATTTAATTAAAAGTTTGTCATCCTTTGATTCGCATATAATGTTAAATCACTTTCTGACCTTTGATAATTTATAACAAATTGGGTGGATTAAACTGGAAATTGTGGTTTTTACTTTCAGTCATTCTGTGATACTGTATTATTTTGACTTAAAGTCAGTTTTTTATAAATTTCCTATCAAAGAATATTTTAATATGAAATTAATGAAACCGTTTGTACTAAAATTTATTTTTATCGAGTTACAAAAAGTATGCAGTAGAAAAGTAAATATTTTTCGTGCCAATTTAATGAATGCTAATTGCAAACTTCATCCTTTACATTACATAAATTTCAGTCGTTAATTCAAAGACGGTTTCAAGATACCTATACAATAACTCATATCTTTTCAAAGCATTACGTAAACGGCCAGTGAAACTTACAGCTGCTGCTTTAGCAAAACCATTCCCATAGCAACAGTGATGTTTTATGTTTTAAAATCCTAAAAACATAGACTAAGGTCCTGCACTTGCTAATGTCATTATAAGAAAGCATATGTGCCATCATTATTAATAAGGAGTGATATATCAGCGCTAGCGTAACGTTAGAGACGCTACTAGTCGCCCGGATGGAGTAACGAGGGCAAGAAAACATATGTGCCATCATTATTAATAAGGAGTGATATATCAGCGCTAGCGTAACGTTAGAGACGCTACTAGTCGCCCGGATGGAGTAAGAGTAAGGTCCTGCACTTGCTAATGTCATTATAAGAACACATATGTGCCATCATTATTAATAAGGAGTGATATATCAGCGCTAGCGTAACGTTAGAGACGCTACTAGTCGCCCGGATGGAGTAACGAGGGCAAGAAAGACATATGTGCCATCATTATTAATAAGGAGTGATATATCAGCGCTAGCGTAACGTTAGAGACGCTACTAGTCGCCCGGATGGAGTAACGAGGGCAAGAAAGACATATGTGCCATCATTATTAATAAGGAGTGATATATCAGCGCTAGCGTAACGTTAGCGACGCTACTAGTCGCCCGAATGGAGTAACGAGGGCAAGAAAGACATATGTGCCATCATTATTAATAAGGAGTGATATATCAGCGCTAGCGTAACGTTAGAGACGCTACTAGTCGCCCGGATGGAGTAACGAGGGCAAGAAAACATATGTGCCATCATTATTAATAAGGAGTGATATATCAGCGCTAGCGTAACGTTAGAGACGCTACTAGTCGCCCGGATGGAGTAACGAGGGCAAGAAAACATATGTGCCATCATTATTAATAAGGAGTGATATATCAGCGCTAGCGTAACGTTAGAGACGCTACTAGTCGCCCGGATGGAGTAAGAGTAAGGTCCTGCACTTGCTAATGTCATTATAAGAAAACATATGTGCCATCATTATTAATAAGGAGTGATATATCAGCGCTAGCGTAACGTTAGAGACGCTACTAGTCGCCTGGATGGAGTAACGAGGGCAAGAAAACATATGTGCCATCATTATTAATAAGGAGTGATATATCAGCGCTAGCGTAACGTTAGAGACGCTACTAGTCGCTCGGATGGAGTAACGTGGGCAAGAAAGACATATGTGCCATCATTATTAATAAGGAGTAATATATCAGCGCTAGCGTAACGTTAGAGACGCTACTAGTCGCCCGGATGGAGTAACGAGGGCAAGAAAACATATGTGCCATCATTATTAATAAGGAGTAATATGTCAGCGCTAGCGTAACGTTAGAGACGCTACTAGTCGCCCGGATGGAGTAACGAGGGCAAGAAAACATATGTGCCATCATTATTAATAAGGAGTAATATATCAGCGCTAGCGTAACGTTAGAGACAAAACTAGGCGCCCGGATGGAGTAACGAGGGCAAGAAAACATATGTGCCATCATTATTAATAAGGAGTAATATATCAGCGCTAGCGTAACGTTAGAGACGCTACTAGTCGCCCGGATGGAGTAAGAGTAAGGTCCTGCACTTGCTAATGTCATTATAAGAAAACATATGTGCCATCATTATTAATAAGGAGTGATAAATCAGCGCTAGCGTAACGTTAGAGACGCTACTAGTCGCCCGGATGGAGTAAGAGTAAGGTCCTGCACTTGCTAATGTCATTATAAGAACACATATGTGCCATCATTATTAATAAGGAGTGATATATCAGCGCTAGCGTAACGTTAGAGACGCTACTAGTCGCCCGGATGGAGTAAGAGTAAGGTCCTGCACTTGCTAATGTCATTATAAGAAAGCATATGTGCCATCATTATTAATAAGGAGTAATATATCAGCGCTAGCGTAACGTTAGAGACGCTACTAGTCGCCCGGATGGAGTAAGAGTAAGGTCCTGCACTTGCTAATGTCATTATAAGATACATATGTGCCATCATTATTAATAAGGAGTGATATATCAGCGCTAGCGTAACGTTAGAGACGCTACTAGTCGCCCGGATGGAGTAAGAGTAAGGTCCTGCACTTGCTAATGTCATTATAAGAATGTAACACTCTTAAAAATAAGGTGTTACATATAAATTCATTTATATATTTGATTTTTATTTAATAATTGTATCGTCCGAATATAAAAGAAAATTTTTGTTCTCTTTGTACGATTGTAATTCATTGTGAAGTTAGCATAGATGGTAGCACCCCTAGCGGGTAAAAATGTAAAATATCGTACGAGTTGGTAGCTTAACTTTAAAAAAAACTCACATCACCTCATGTGACGTAACATGGTCTGATATCGCATGATCTGACGGACCAATCAAAATATTCAAAATAATAACCAAGGGTGGGAAAGTTCCGGTGGCTTGTACCTTCAGTAGGCCCACTTCTCCAAAAGTCTTTGAACGAGACGGACGTATGCACTTTAGGACACAACTTAGAAATTTATAAGCTTCCAGTATTCAAAATTTAAGATGTCAAGGCCGGTACCGAATTTTATTAACGCAACCAAAGAAGAAGTCAGAAGCGATAATTTATGTTTTTCAAACGAGTAAATGTTTATATAATTTTTGTTTAAGTGCGCGGATTTGCAAGAGCGATGTGTTAAGTGTTTAGTGATTCCGAAAGCCATGGGCAATCTTTAATATGTTTTAAAGTGTTTTATGTGCACAACCAGGTACGTTTTAGCTATAAAGAAAATGTATTTTAATGTTAACTAAGTTGAATTTTAAATGATAAACGGTTAACACATGAACGGTAGAAATTGTCCTTCGAATATTCATTTCTAAAAATTCAATTGAAAATATTAAGTTACTATCTTGTCGATATATATAAATTTTAAAGTTCAATAAGTAATTAAAATGTATGGAATAATTAGCAGTAATTAAAAGATAATTACTCGACATATTGCTGTCTTTTGTTCTACTGTAATTTGTCACTGATTAATAAATTGTATAACATTGTATTTTAAAACTTTATATTTTCATTTTCCAAGTAACCTAGTCCGTTACAAGAACACATATGTGCCATCATTATTAATAAGGAGTGATATATCAGCGCTAGCGTAACGTTAGAGACGCTACTAGTCACCCGGATGGAGTAAGAGTAAGGTCCTGCACTTGCTAATGTCATTATAAGAACACATATGTGCCATCATTATTAATAAGGAGTGATATATCAGCGCTAGCGTAACGTTAGAGACGCTACTAGTCGCCCGGATGGAGTAACGAGGGCAAGAAAGACATATGTGCCATCATTATTAATAAGGAGTGATATATCAGCGCTAGCGTAACGTTAGAGACGCTACTAGTCGCCCGGATGGAGTAACGAGGGCAAGAAAACATATGTGCCATCATTATTAATAAGGAGTAATATATCAGCGCTAGCGTAACGTTAGAGACGCTACTAGTCGCCCGGATGGAGTAACGAGGGCAAGAAAGACATATGTGCCATCATTATTAATAAGGAGTAATATATCAGCGCTAGCGTAACGTTAGAGACGCTACTAGTCGCCCGGATGGAGTAACGAGGGCAAGAAAGACATATGTGCCATCATTATTAATAAGGAGTAATATATCAGCGATAGCGTAACGTTAGAGACGCTACTAGTCGCCCGGATGGAGTAACGAGGGCAAGAAAACATATGTGCCATCATTATTAATAAGGAGTAATATATCAGCGCTAGCGTAACGTTAGAGACGCTACTAGTCGCCCGGATGGAGTAACGAGGGCAAGAAAGACATATGTGCCATCATTATTAATAAGGAGTAATATATCAGCGCTAGCGTAACGTTAGAGACGCTACTAGTCGCCCGGATGGAGTAACGAGGGCAAGAAAGACATATGTGCCATCATTATTAATAAGGAGTAATATATCAGCGCTAGCGTAACGTTAGAGACGCTACAAGTCGCTCGGATGGAGTAACGAGGGCAAGAAAGACATATGTGCCATCATTATTAATAAGGAGTAATATATCAGCGCTAGCGTAACGTTAGAGACGCTACTAGTCGCCCGGATGGAGTAACGAGGGCAAGAAAACATATGTGCCATCATTATTAATAAGGAGTAATATATCAGCGCTAGCGTAACGTTAGAGACGCTACTAGTCGCCCGGATGGAGTAACGAGGGCAAGAAAACATTTGTGCCATCATTATTAATAAGGAGTAATATATCAGCGCTAGCGTAACGTTAGAGACGCTACTAGTCGCCCGGATGGAGTAACGAGGGCAAGAAAACATATGTGCCATTATTACTAATAAGGAGTAATATATCAGCGCTAGCGTAACGCTAGAGACGCTACTAGTCGCCCGGATGGAGTAACGAGGGCAAGAAAGACGTATGTGCCATCATTATTAATAAGGAGTAATATATCAGCGCTAACGTAACGTTAGAGACGCTACTTATCGCTCGGATGGAGTAACGAGGGCAAGAAAACATATGTGCCATCATTATTAATAAGGAGTAATATATCAGCGCTAGCGTAACGTTAGAGACGCTACTAGTCGCCCGGATGGAGTAACGAGGGCAAGAAAACATATGTGCCATCATTATTAATAAGGAGTAATATATCAGCGCAAGCGTAACGTTAGAGACGCTACTAGTCGCCCGGATGGAGTAACGAGGGCAAGAAAACATATGTGCCATCATTATTAATAAGGAGTAATATATCAGCGCTAGCGTAACGTTAGAGACGTTACTAGTCGCCCGGATGGAGTAACGAGGGCAAGAAAACATATGTGCCATCATTATTAATAAAGAGTAATATATCAGCGCTAGCGTAACGTTAGAGACGCTACTAGTCGCCCGGATGGAGTAACGAGGGCAAGAAAGACGTATTTGCACTTTACTCAAATTTGGTAAAACATAAAGTGTACACTTCGAAAGATCTTGGTGTGCTACGCGTAAGTGGCCTTACTCCGTACTTCCAAGAATAAAACAAAATGTTTTAAACACACAAAATTATGTTGACTTGTTAAATTTATCTGAACCTAGACCTTCAAACAAACTTACTGATTCCTCAAAGTGTGTGTGTGTGTGTGAGTATTTTTAACTTTGCAACACTGTTTTCTTGTATTCACTTATCACTTTCACTATATGCACTTAAACAAGAATCTTACTTGGTATTTATGCGAGTTAACTTTCAAAGATTAATAGTATCAACAGTTGACGCTCGATAATGGAGTTACTATCAATCTTTGAAAGTTAAATATCATAAATACCAAGTAAGATTCTTGTTTAAGTACATATAGTGAAAGTGATATATATATATATATATATATATATATATATATATATATATATGACATAGAGAGAGCATTTTACCACTAATTACAACATATACACACGACATTCATTTACCTACAAAGAAAATTAGTACAGTCATTGTAATACCTTTGTTAAATATAATTGTACTTCTAATTTTATTAAAAATGTGTATAAAATGTTTGTTGTAGCTACTCTGTACATTTTCTTTGCTTATACTGCCCGGGTAGCTTTTGTGTAGCTATACTCACTGATTCTGTCATGTTATTGTTTGTATCTGTTACCTTATAGAACAACCACGAGACATACTCCAAGAATCCGCTGTTACAACGAGAATATGACCAACTCATTAGCTGCCTTGAAGGACCGAAAGATCGATTTACTATTAAAATAAAAGCATAGGCAAGACTGATGCTTGTTGAATATTATATCAAGGTCTAACTAACATTATTTTATAATCACTGGTGTCTCTTGCTGTCTGTGTTTTAGGTTTTTTTTAATGCTCAAACCTTTCTAAGTTGTAGGTATCAATGTTTATATCTTCTAATTGATAAGTGATATTTTTTGTTTCATCACTTTTCTACTCACTTTTTAACGAAGTAAGTATGGGTTTTCTGTCCCATTTCATTATTTCAACATATGTAGGATAAATGTTAGATTGTGTTTTAATACCGTGGTGGGTCATAATGTGAGGATGAAAAAGACTGCATCTATCTAACTTTTTGAAAGAAGGAAGATTTTATTTTCAAATGGCTTCTAAAAGCCTTGGAATTGTAACAAACTGAAAGCTGGTGCCAACTCTGTGCAGCGTAAAGAAATGTAATCTTTTCGTACTTTTAATACGTTACAGAGCATTGTCTCACAACAAAGACGTCTAGTATACTTTCTTCGATTAGCAGGCAGTTAGTTTTGGCTGAACCCTAATGGTCACTGAACAATTTTGTTTACTTGTAGAAAGCAAGTATTTTGGTTTAGTGTGCACTAACTCCATTCATTGAATGAGCTAGAAATACAAATGTTTCGAAAACATCTGCTTTTGCAAGAAAACAGTGATTAAAAAGAGGATTTTCCAACTTTCTCTCCTTTACAAGGGCCAAATGGTTCAGTTCTAATGAGTTTAAACAATGTTTCAACTGAACATTCTTGTCTCAAGCTCTTCCTCTGTGAAAGAAGTGAAAGAGAAAAAACTTGTAGAAAGGAAGGAAAAATAAACTAAATACCACGAAAGTTCATTGACAGCTCAGCTGAGGGCAAAGACGACCAAGTACTTTACGATGACAGATAATTGTGCAGAATTCTTACTAGAAGAGACCATGTTGAAGATTAGGGGATTGCTCACGTTGTCGCAAATGGTCTCATACATCTCAGATGGTCTGACATCCTGTTACATTAACAAGTAAGTTTTGACAGTTCAAAAAAACTTTCCCAAATTAGGGCACGTCCCCTTACATGTAATTTATATACGCGAGTAATTTAAACATATTTTTAATATATATTCATCAACCGAAAATAAGTGTTTATTTACCATTGTGTTAAACATGGCCGAATATGTACATTAACGAAGAAACAAAACACGGCTCTATGTAGGCAATATGACAACAAAGTGGTAGACTCGTATAGAACTAAAGACAAACGTGAAAGTGTGGTCCACTCACAATCTTCATTAGGAAAACGCTTGTGTTAAACATGGCCGAATATGTACATTAACGAAGAAACAAAACACGGCTCTATGTAGGCAATATGACAACAAAGTGGTAGACTCGTATAGAACTAAAGACAAACGTGAAAGTGTGGTCCACTCACAATCTTCATTAGGAAAACGCTTGTGTTAAACATGGCCGAATATGTACATTAACGAAGAAACAAAACACGGCTCTATGTAGGCAATATGACAACAAAGTGGTAGACTCGTATAGAACTAAAGACAAACGTGAAAGCGTGGTCCACTCACAATCTTCATTAGGAAAACGCTTGTGTTAAACATGGCCGAATATATACATTAACGAAGAAACAAAACACGGCTCTATGTAGGCAATATGACAACAAAGTGGTAGACTCGTATAGAACTAAAGACAAACGTGAAAGTGTGGTCCACTCACAATCTTCATTAGGAAAACGCTTGTGTTAAACATGGCCGAATATGTACATTAACGAAGAAACAAAACACGGCTCTATGTAGGCAATATGACAACAAAGTGGTAGACTCGTATAGAACTAAAGACAAACGTGAAAGTGTGGTCCACTCACAATCTTCATTAGGAAAACGCTTGTGTTAAACATGGCCGAATATGTACATTAACGAAGAAACAAAACACGGCTCTATGTAGGCAATATGACAACAAAGTGGTAGACTCGTATAGAACTAAAGACAAACGTGAAAGTGTGGTCCACTCACAATCTTCATTAGGAAAACGCTTGTGTTAAACATGGCCGAATATGTACATTAACGAAGAAACAAAACACGGCTCTATGTAGGCAATATGACAACAAAGTGGTAGACTCGTATAGAACTAAAGACAAACGTGAAAGTGTGGTCCACTCACAATCTTCATTAGGAAAACGCTTGTGTTAAACATGGCCGAATATGTACATTAACGAAGAAACAAAACACGGCTCTATGTAGGCAACATGACAACAAAGTGGTAGACTAGTATAGAACTAAAGACAAACGTGAAAGTGTGGTCCACTCACAATCTTCCCAATCTTCATTAGGAAAACGCTTGTGTTAAACATGGCCGAATATGTACATTAACGAAGAAACAAAACACGGCTCTATGTAGGCAATATGACAACAAAGTGGTAGACTCGTATAGAACTAAAGACAAACGTGAAAGTTTGGTCCACTTACAATCTTCATTAGGAAAACGCTTGTGTTAAACATCGCCGAATATGTACATTAACGAAGAAACAAAACACGGCTCTATGTAGGCAATATGACAACAAAGTGGTAGACTCGTATAGAACTAAAGACAAACGTGAAAGTGTGGTCCACTCACAATCTTCCCAATCTTCATTAGGAAAACGCTTGTGTTAAACATGGCCGAATATGTACATTAACGAAGAAACAAAACACGGCTCTATGTAGGCAATATGACAACAAAGTGGTAGACTCGTATAGAACTAAAGACAAACGTGAAAGTGTGGTCCACTCACAAACTTCCCAATCTTCATTAGGAAAACGCTTGTGTTAAACATGGCCGAATATGTACATTAGCCAAGAAACAAAACACGGCTCTATGTAGGCAATATGACAACAAAGTGGTAGACTCGTATAGAACTAAAGACAAACGTGAAAGTGTGGTCCACTCACAATCTTCCCAATCTTCATTAGGAAATCGCTTGTGTTAAACATGGCCGAATATGTACATTAACCAAGAAACAAAACACGGCTCTATGTAGGCAATATGACAACAAAGTGGTAGACTCGTATAGAACTAAAGACAAACGTGAAAGTGTGGTCCACTCACAATCTTCCCAATCTTCATTAGGAAAACGCTTGTGTTAAACATGGCCGAATATGTACATTAACGAAGAAACAAAACACGGCTCTATGTAGGCAATATGACAACAAAGTGGTAGACTCGTATAGAACTAAAGACAAACGTGAAAGTGTGGTCCACTCACAATCTTCCCAATCTTCATTAGGAAAACGCTTGTGTTAAACATGGCCGAATATGTACATTAACGAAGAAACAAAACACGGCTCTATGTAGGCAATATGACAACAAAGTGGTAGACTCGTATAGAACTAAAGACAAACGTGAAAGTGTGGTCCACTCACAATCTTCATTAGGAAAACGCTTGTGTTAAACATGGCCGAATATGTACATTAACGAAGAAACAAAACACGGCTCTATGTAGGCAATATGACAACAAAGTGGTAGACTCGTATAGAACTAAAGACAAACGTGAAAGTGTGGTCCACTCACAATCTTCATTAGGAAAACGCTTGTGTTAAACATGGCCGAATATGTACATTAACGAAGAAACAAAACACGGCTCTATGTAGGCAATATGACAACAAAGTGGTAGACTCGTATAGAACTAAAGACAAACGTGAAAGCGTGGTCCACTCACAATCTTCATTAGGAAAACGCTTGTGTTAAACATGGCCGAATATATACATTAACGAAGAAACAAAACACGGCTCTATGTAGGCAATATGACAACAAAGTGGTAGACTCGTATAGAACTAAAGACAAACGTGAAAGTGTGGTCCACTCACAATCTTCATTAGGAAAACGCTTGTGTTAAACATGGCCGAATATGTACATTAACGAAGAAACAAAACACGGCTCTATGTAGGCAATATGACAACAAAGTGGTAGACTCGTATAGAACTAAAGACAAACGTGAAAGTGTGGTCCACTCACAATCTTCATTAGGAAAACGCTTGTGTTAAACATGGCCGAATATGTACATTAACGAAGAAACAAAACACGGCTCTATGTAGGCAATATGACAACAAAGTGGTAGACTCGTATAGAACTAAAGACAAACGTGAAAGTGTGGTCCACTCACAATCTTCATTAGGAAAACGCTTGTGTTAAACATGGCCGAATATGTACATTAACGAAGAAACAAAACACGGCTCTATGTAGGCAATATGACAACAAAGTGGTAGACTCGTATAGAACTAAAGACAAACGTGAAAGTGTGGTCCACTCACAATCTTCATTAGGAAAACGCTTGTGTTAAACATGGCCGAATATGTACATTAACGAAGAAACAAAACACGGCTCTATGTAGGCAACATGACAACAAAGTGGTAGACTAGTATAGAACTAAAGACAAACGTGAAAGTGTGGTCCACTCACAATCTTCCCAATCTTCATTAGGAAAACGCTTGTGTTAAACATGGCCGAATATGTACATTAACGAAGAAACAAAACACGGCTCTATGTAGGCAATATGACAACAAAGTGGTAGACTCGTATAGAACTAAAGACAAACGTGAAAGTTTGGTCCACTTACAATCTTCATTAGGAAAACGCTTGTGTTAAACATCGCCGAATATGTACATTAACGAAGAAACAAAACACGGCTCTATGTAGGCAATATGACAACAAAGTGGTAGACTCGTATAGAACTAAAGACAAACGTGAAAGTGTGGTCCACTCACAATCTTCCCAATCTTCATTAGGAAAACGCTTGTGTTAAACATGGCCGAATATGTACATTAACGAAGAAACAAAACACGGCTCTATGTAGGCAATATGACAACAAAGTGGTAGACTCGTATAGAACTAAAGACAAACGTGAAAGTGTGGTCCACTCACAAACTTCCCAATCTTCATTAGGAAAACGCTTGTGTTAAACATGGCCGAATATGTACATTAGCCAAGAAACAAAACACGGCTCTATGTAGGCAATATGACAACAAAGTGGTAGACTCGTATAGAACTAAAGACAAACGTGAAAGTGTGGTCCACTCACAATCTTCCCAATCTTCATTAGGAAATCGCTTGTGTTAAACATGGCCGAATATGTACATTAACCAAGAAACAAAACACGGCTCTATGTAGGCAATATGACAACAAAGTGGTAGACTCGTATAGAACTAAAGACAAACGTGAAAGTGTGGTCCACTCACAATCTTCCCAATCTTCATTAGGAAAACGCTTGTGTTAAACATGGCCGAATATGTACATTAACGAAGAAACAAAACACGGCTCTATGTAGGCAATATGACAACAAAGTGGTAGACTCGTATAGAACTAAAGACAAACGTGAAAGTGTGGTCCACTCACAATCTTCCCAATCTTCATTAGGAAAACGCTTGTGTTAAACATGGCCGAATATGTACATTAACGAAGAAACAAAACACGGCTCTATGTAGGCAATATGACAACAAAGTGGTAGACTCGTATAGAACTAAAGACAAACGTGAAAGTGTGGTCCACTCACAATCTTCATTAGGAAAACGCTTGTGTTAAACATGGCCGAATATGTACATTAACGAAGAAACAAAACACGGCTCTATGTAGGCAATATGACAACAAAGTGGTAGACTCGTATAGAACTAAAGACAAACGTGAAAGTGTGGTCCACTCACAATCTTCCCAATCTTCATTAGGAAAACGCTTGTGTTAAACATGGCCGAATATGTACATTAACGAAGAAACAAAACATGGCTCTATGTAGGCAATATGACAACAAAGTGGTAGACTCGTATAGAACTAAAGACAAACGTGAAAGTGTGGTCCACTCACAATCTTCATTAGGATAACGCTTGTGTTAAACATGGCCGAATATGTACATTAACGAAGAAACAAAACACGGCTCTATGTAGGCAATATGACAACAAAGTGGTAGACTCGTATAGAACTAAAGACAAACGTGAAAGCGTGGTCCACTCACAATCTTCATTAGGAAAACGCTTGTGTTAAACATGGCCGAATATATACATTAACGAAGAAACAAAACACGGCTCTATGTAGGCAATATGACAACAAAGTGGTAGACTCGTATAGAACTAAAGACAAACGTGAAAGTGTGGTCCACTCACAATCTTCATTAGGAAAACGCTTGTGTTAAACATGGCCGAATATGTACATTAACGAAGAAACAAAACACGGCTCTATGTAGGCAATATGACAACAAAGTGGTAGACTCGTATAGAACTAAAGACAAACGTGAAAGTGTGGTCCACTCACAATCTTCATTAGGAAAACGCTTGTGTTAAACATGGCCGAATATGTACATTAACGAAGAAACAAAACACGGCTCTATGTAGGCAATATGACAACAAAGTGGTAGACTCGTATAGAACTAAAGACAAACGTGAAAGTGTGGTCCACTCACAATCTTCATTAGGAAAACGCTTGTGTTAAACATGGCCGAATATGTACATTAACGAAGAAACAAAACACGGCTCTATGTAGGCAACATGACAACAAAGTGGTAGACTAGTATAGAACTAAAGACAAACGTGAAAGTGTGGTCCACTCACAATCTTCCCAATCTTCATTAGGAAAACGCTTGTGTTAAACATGGCCGAATATGTACATTAACGAAGAAACAAAACACGGCTCTATGTAGGCAATATGACAACAAAGTGGTAGACTCGTATAGAACTAAAGACAAACGTGAAAGTTTGGTCCACTTACAATCTTCATTAGGAAAACGCTTGTGTTAAACATCGCCGAATATGTACATTAACGAAGAAACAAAACACGGCTCTATGTAGGCAATATGACAACAAAGTGGTAGACTCGTATAGAACTAAAGACAAACGTGAAAGTGTGGTCCACTCACAATCTTCCCAATCTTCATTAGGAAAACGCTTGTGTTAAACATGGCCGAATATGTACATTAACGAAGAAACAAAACACGGCTCTATGTAGGCAATATGACAACAAAGTGGTAGACTCGTATAGAACTAAAGACAAACGTGAAAGTGTGGTCCACTCACAAACTTCCCAATCTTCATTAGGAAAACGCTTGTGTTAAACATGGCCGAATATGTACATTAG
Source organism: Prosapia bicincta (assembly GCA_036971475.1). Lineage (NCBI taxonomy): Eukaryota > Metazoa > Arthropoda > Insecta > Hemiptera > Cercopidae > Prosapia > Prosapia bicincta. The sequence continues at coordinate 31,549,651 of JBAIZL010000008.1, read as the reverse complement.
CCAAGAAACAAAACACGGCTCTATGTAGGCAATATGACAACAAAGTGGTAGACTCGTATAGAACTAAAGACAAACGTGAAAGTGTGGTCCACTCACAATCTTCCCAATCTTCATTAGGAAATCGCTTGTGTTAAACATGGCCGAATATGTACATTAACCAAGAAACAAAACACGGCTCTATGTAGGCAATATGACAACAAAGTGGTAGACTCGTATAGAACTAAAGACAAACGTGAAAGTGTGGTCCACTCACAATCTTCCCAATCTTCATTAGGAAAACGCTTGTGTTAAACATGGCCGAATATGTACATTAACGAAGAAACAAAACACGGCTCTATGTAGGCAATATGACAACAAAGTGGTAGACTCGTATAGAACTAAAGACAAACGTGAAAGTGTGGTCCACTCACAATCTTCCCAATCTTCATTAGGAAAACGCTTGTGTTAAACATGGCCGAATATGTACATTAACGAAGAAACAAAACACGGCTCTATGTAGGCAATATGACAACAAAGTGGTAGACTCGTATAGAACTAAAGACAAACGTGAAAGTGTGGTCCACTCACAATCTTCATTAGGAAAACGCTTGTGTTAAACATGGCCGAATATGTACATTAACGAAGAAACAAAACACGGCTCTATGTAGGCAATATGACAACAAAGTGGTAGACTCGTATAGAACTAAAGACAAACGTGAAAGTGTGGTCCACTCACAATCTTCCCAATCTTCATTAGGAAAACGCTTGTGTTAAACATGGCCGAATATGTACATTAACGAAGAAACAAAACATGGCTCTATGTAGGCAATATGACAACAAAGTGGTAGACTCGTATAGAACTAAAGACAAACGTGAAAGTGTGGTCCACTCACAATCTTCATTAGGATAACGCTTGTGTTAAACATGGCCGAATATGTACATTAACGAAGAAACAAAACACGGCTCTATGTAGGCAATATGACAACAAAGTGGTAGACTCGTATAGAACTAAAGACAAACGTGAAAGCGTGGTCCACTCACAATCTTCATTAGGAAAACGCTTGTGTTAAACATGGCCGAATATATACATTAACGAAGAAACAAAACACGGCTCTATGTAGGCAATATGACAACAAAGTGGTAGACTCGTATAGAACTAAAGACAAACGTGAAAGTGTGGTCCACTCACAATCTTCCCAATCTTCATTAGGAAAACGCTTGTGTTAAACATGGCCGAATACGTACATTAACGAAGAAACAAAACACGGCTCTATGTAGGCAATATGACAACAAAGTGGTAGACTTGTATAGAACTAAAGACAAACGTGAAAGTGTGGTCCACTCACAATCTTCATTAGGATAACGCTTGTGTTAAACATGGCCGAATATGTACATTAACGAAGAAACAAAACACGGCTCTATGTAGGCAATATGACAACAAAGTGGTAGACTCGTATAGAACTAAAGACAAACGTGAAAGTGTGGTCCACTCACAATCTTCCCAATCTTCATTAGGAAAACGCTTGTGTTAAACATGGCCGAATATGTACATTAACGAAGAAACAAAACACGGCTCTATGTAGGCAATATGACAACAAAGTGGTAGACTCGTATAGAACTAAAGACAAACGTGAAAGTGTGGTCCACTCACAATCTTCCCAATCTTCATTAGGAAAACGCTTGTGTTAAACATGGCCGAATATGTACATTAACGAAGAAACAAAACACGGCTCTATGTAGGCAATATGACAACAAAGTGGTAGACTCGTATAGAACTAAAGACAAACGTGAAAGTGTGGTCCACTCACAATCTTCATTAGGAAAACGCTTGTGTTAAACATGGCCGAATATGTACATTAACGAAGAAACAAAACACGGCTCTATGTAGGCAATATGACAACAAAGTGGTAGACTCGTATAGAACTAAAGACAAACGTGAAAGTGTGGTCCACTCACAATCTTCATTAGGAAAACGCTTGTGTTAAACATGGCCGAATATGTACATTAACGAAGAAACAAAACACGGCTCTATGTAGGCAATATGACAACAAAGTGGTAGACTCGTATAGAACTAAAGACAAACGTGAAAGTGTGGTCCACTCACAATCTTCCCAATCTTCATTAGGAAAACGCTTGTGTTGAACATGGCCGAATATGTACATTAACGAAGAAACAAAACACGGCTCTATGTAGGCAATATGACAACAAAGTGGTAGACTCGTATAGAACTAAAGACAAACGTGAAAGTGTGGTCCACTCACAATCTTCATTAGGAAAACGCTTGTGTTAAACATGGCCGAATATATACATTAACGAAGAAACAAAACACGGCTCTATGTAGGCAATATGACAACAAAGTGGTAGACTGGTATAGAACTAAAGACAAACGTGAAAGTGTGGTCCACTCACAATCTACCCAATCTTCATTAGGAAAACGCTTGTGTTAAACATGGCCGAATATGTACATTAACGAAGAAACAAAACACGGCTCTATGTAGGCAATATGACAACAAAGTGGTAGACTCGTATAGAACTAAAGACAAACGTGAAAGCGTGGTCCACTCACAATCTTCATTAGGAAAACGCTTGTGTTAAACATGGCCGAATATATACATTAACGAAGAAACAAAACACGGCTCTATGTAGGCAATATGACAACAAAGTGGTAGACTCGTATAGAACTAAAGACAAACGTGAAAGTGTGGTCCACTCACAATCTTCCCAATCTTCATTAGGAAAACGCTTGTGTTAAACATGGCCGAATACGTACATTAACGAAGAAACAAAACACGGCTCTATGTAGGCAATATGACAACAAAGTGGTAGACTTGTATAGAACTAAAGACAAACGTGAAAGTGTGGTCCACTCACAATCTTCATTAGGATAACGCTTGTGTTAAACATGGCCGAATATGTACATTAACGAAGAAACAAAACACGGCTCTATGTAGGCAATATGACAACAAAGTGGTAGACTCGTATAGAACTAAAGACAAACGTGAAAGTGTGGTCCACTCACAATCTTCCCAATCTTCATTAGGAAAACGCTTGTGTTAAACATGGCCGAATATGTACATTAACGAAGAAACAAAACACGGCTCTATGTAGGCAATATGACAACAAAGTGGTAGACTCGTATAGAACTAAAGACAAACGTGAAAGTGTGGTCCACTCACAATCTTCCCAATCTTCATTAGGAAAACGCTTGTGTTAAACATGACCGAATATGTACATTAATGAAGAAACAAAACACGGCTCTATGTAGGCAATATGACAACAAAGTGGTAGACTCGTATAGAACTAAAGACAAACGTGAAAGTGTGGTCCACTCACAATCTTCCCAATCTTCATTAGGAAAACGCTTGTGTTAAACATGACCGAATATGTACATTAACGAAGAAACAAAACACGGCTCTATGTAGGCAATATGACAACAAAGTGGTAGACTCGTATAGAACTAAAGACAAACGTGAAAGTGTGGTCCACTCACAATCTTCCCAATCATCATTAGGAAAACGCTTGTGTTAAACATGGCCGAATATGTACATTAACGAAGAAACAAAACACGGCTCTATGTAGGCAATATGACAACAAAGTGGTAGACTCGTATAGAACTAAAGACAAACGTGAAAGTGTGGTCCACTCACAATCTTCCCAATCTTCATTAGGAAAACGCTTGTGTTAAACATGACCGAATATGTACATTAACGAAGAAACAAAACACGGCTCTATGTAGGCAATATGACAACAAAGTGGTAGACTCGTATAGAACTAAAGACAAACGTGAAAGTGTGGTCCACTCACAATCTTCATTAGGAAAACGCTTGTGTTAAACATGACCGAATATGTACATTAACGAAGAAACAAAACACGGCTCTATGTAGGCAATATGACAACAAAGTGGTAGACTCGTATAGAACTAAAGACAAACGTGAAAGTGTGGTCCACTAACAATCTTCCCAATCTTCATTAGGAAAACGCTTGTGTTAAACATGACCGAATATGTACATTAACGAAGAAACAAAACACGGCTCTATGTAGGCAATATGACAACAAAGTGGTAGACTCGTATAGAACTAAAGACAAACGTGAAAGTGTGGTCCACTCACAATCTTCATTAGGAAAACGCTTGTGTTAAACATGACCGAATATGTACATTAACGAAGAAACAAAACACGGCTCTATGTAGGCAATATGACAACAAAGTGGTAGACTCGTATAGAACTAAAGACAAACGTGAAAGTGTGGTCCACTCACAATCTTCATTAGGAAAACGCTTGTGTTAAACATGACCGAATATGTACATTAACGAAGAAACAAAACACGGCTCTATGTAGGCAATATGACAACAAAGTGGTAGACTCGTATAGAACTAAAGACAAACGTGAAAGTGTGGTCCACTCACAATCTTCCCAATCATCATTAGGAAAACGCTTGTGTTAAACATGACCGAATATGTACATTAACGAAGAAACAAAACACGGCTCTATGTAGGCAATATGACAACAAAGTGGTAGACTCGTATAGAACTAAAGACAAACGTGAAAGTGTGGTCCACTCGCAATCTTCCCAATCTTCATTAGGAAAACGCTTGTGTTAAACATGACCGAATATGTACATTAACGAAGAAACAAAACACGGCTCTATGTAGGCAATATGACAACAAAGTGGTAGACTCGTATAGAACTAAAGACAAACGTGAAAGTGTGGTCCACTCACAATCTTCCCAATCTTCATTAGGAAAACGCTTGTGTTAAACATGACCGAATATGTACATTAACGAAGAAACAAAACACGGCTCTATGTAGGCAATATGACAACAAAGTGGTAGACTCGTATAGAACTAAAGACAAACGTGAAAGTGTGGTCCACTCACAATCTTCCCAATCTTCATTAGGAAAACGCTTGTGTTAAACATGGCCGAATATGTACATTAACGAAGAAACAAAACATGGCTCTATGTAGGCAATATGACAACAAAGTGGTAGACTCGTATAGAACTAAAGACAAACGTGAAAGTGTGGTCCACTCACAATCTTCATTAGGATAACGCTTGTGTTAAACATGGCCGAATATGTACATTAACGAAGAAACAAAACACGGCTCTATGTAGGCAATATGACAACAAAGTGGTAGACTCGTATAGAACTAAAGACAAACGTGAAAGTGTGGTCCACTCACAATCTTCCCAATCTTCATTAGGAAAACGCTTGTGTTAAACATGGCCGAATATGTACATTAACGAAGAAACAAAACACGGCTCTATGTAGGCAATATGACAACAAAGTGGTAGACTCGTATAGAACTAAAGACAAACGTGAAAGTGTGGTCCACTCACAATCTTCCCAATCTTCATTAGGAAAACGCTTGTGTTAAACATGGCCGAATATGTACATTAGCCAAGAAACAAAACACGGCTCTATGTCGGCAATATGACAACAAAGTGGTAGACTCGTATAGAACTAAAGACAAACGTGAAAGTGTGGTCCACTCACAATCTTCCCAATCTTCATTAGGAAAACGCTTGTGTTAAACATGGCCGAATATGTACATTAACCAAGAAACAAAACACGGCTCTATGTAGGCAATATGACAACAAAGTGGTAGACTCGTATAGAACTAAAGACAAACGTGAAAGTGTGGTCCACTCACAATCTTCATTAGGAAAACGCTTGTGTTAAACATGACCGAATATGTACATTAACGAAGAAACAAAACACGGCTCTATGTAGGCAATATGACAACAAAGTGGTAGACTCGTATAGAACTAAAGACAAACGTGAAAGTGTGGTCCACTCACAATCTTCATTAGGAAAACGCTTGTGTTAAACATGGCCGAATATGTACATTAACGAAGAAACAAAACACGGCTCTATGTAGGCAATATGACAACAAAGTGGTAGACTCGTATAGAACTAAAGACAAACGTGAAAGTGTGGTCCACTCACAATCTTCCCAATCTTCATTAGGAAAACGCTTGTGTTAAACATGGCCGAATATGTACATTAACGAAGAAACAAAACACGGCTCTATGTAGGCAATATGACAACAAAGTGGTAGACTCGTATAGAACTAAAGACAAACGTGAAAGTGTGGTCCACTCACAATCTTCATTAGGAAAACGCTTGTGTTAAACATGGCCGAATATGTACATTAACGAAGAAACAAAACACGGCTCTATGTAGGCAATATGACAACAAAGTGGTAGACTCGTATAGAACTAAAGACAAACGTGAAAGTGTGGTCCACTCACAATCTTCATTAGGAAAACGCTTGTGTTAAACATGGCCGAATATGTACATTAACGAAGAAACAAAACACGGCTCTATGTAGGCAATATGACAACAAAGTGGTAGACTCGTATAGAACTAAAGACAAACGTGAAAGTGTGGTCCACTAACAATCTTCCCAATCTTCATTAGGAAAACGCTTGTGTTAAACATGACCGAATATGTACATTAACGAAGAAACAAAACACGGCTCTATGTAGGCAATATGACAACAAAGTGGTAGACTCGTATAGAACTAAAGACAAACGTGAAAGTGTGGTCCACTCACAATCTTCATTAGGAAAACGCTTGTGTTAAACATGACCGAATATGTACATTAACGAAGAAACAAAACACGGCTCTATGTAGGCAATATGACAACAAAGTGGTAGACTCGTATAGAACTAAAGACAAACGTGAAAGTGTGGTCCACTAACAATCTTCCCAATCTTCATTAGGAAAACGCTTGTGTTAAACATGACCGAATATGTACATTAACGAAGAAACAAAACACGGCTCTATGTAGGCAATATGACAACAAAGTGGTAGACTCGTATAGAACTAAAGACAAACGTGAAAGTGTGGTCCACTCACAATCTTCATTAGGAAAACGCTTGTGTTAAACATGACCGAATATGTACATTAACGAAGAAACAAAACACGGCTCTATGTAGGCAATATGACAACAAAGTGGTAGACTCGTATAGAACTAAAGACAAACGTGAAAGTGTGGTCCACTCACAATCTTCATTAGGAAAACGCTTGTGTTAAACATGACCGAATATGTACATTAACGAAGAAACAAAACACGGCTCTATGTAGGCAATATGACAACAAAGTGGTAGACTCGTATAGAACTAAAGACAAACGTGAAAGTGTGGTCCACTCACAATCTTCCCAATCATCATTAGGAAAACGCTTGTGTTAAACATGACCGAATATGTACATTAACGAAGAAACAAAACACGGCTCTATGTAGGCAATATGACAACAAAGTGGTAGACTCGTATAGAACTAAAGACAAACGTGAAAGTGTGGTCCACTCACAATCTTCCCAATCTTCATTAGGAAAACGCTTGTGTTGAACATGGCCGAATATGTACATTAACGAAGAAACAAAACACGGCTCTATGTAGGCAATATGACAACAAAGTGGTAGACTCGTATAGAACTAAAGACAAACGTGAAAGTGTGGTCCACTCACAATCTTCATTAGGAAAACGCTTGTGTTAAACATGGCCGAATATGTACATTAACGAAGAAACAAAACACGGCTCTATGTAGGCAATATGACAACAAAGTGGTAGACTCGTATAGAACTAAAGACAAACGTGAAAGTGTGGTCCACTCACAATCTTCCCAATCTTCATTAGGAAAACGCTTGTGTTAAACATGGCCGAATATGTACATTAACGAAGAAACAAAACACGGCTCTATGTAGGCAATATGACAACAAAGTGGTAGACTCGTATAGAACTAAAGACAAACGTGAAAGCGTGGTCCACTCACAATCTTCATTAGGAAAACGCTTGTGTTAAACATGGCCGAATATATACTTTAACGAAGAAACAAAACACGGCTCTATGTAGGCAATATGACAACAAAGTGGTAGACTCGTATAGAACTAAAGACAAACGTGAAAGTGTGGTCCACTCACAATCTTCCCAATCTTCATTAGGAAAACGCTTGTGTTAAACATGGCCGAATACGTACATTAACGAAGAAACAAAACACGGCTCTATGTAGGCAATATGACAACAAAGTGGTAGACTCGTATAGAACTAAAGACAAACGTGAAAGTGTGGTCCACTCACAATCTTCATTAGGATAACGCTTGTGTTAAACATGGCCGAATATGTACATTAACGAAGAAACAAAACACGGCTCTATGTAGGCAATATGACAACAAAGTGGTAGACTCGTATAGAACTAAAGACAAACGTGAAAGTGTGGTCCACTCACAATCTTCCCAATCTTCATTAGGAAAACGCTTGTGTTAAACATGGCCGAATATGTACATTAACGAAGAAACAAAACACGGCTCTATGTAGGCAATATGACAACAAAGTGGTAGACTCGTATAGAACTAAAGACAAACGTGAAAGTGTGGTCCACTCACAATCTTCCCAATCTTCATTAGGAAAACGCTTGTGTTAAACATGACCGAATATGTACATTAATGAAGAAACAAAACACGGCTCTATGTAGGCAATATGACAACAAAGTGGTAGACTCGTATAGAACTAAAGACAAACGTGAAAGTGTGGTCCACTCACAATCTTCCCAATCTTCATTAGGAAAACGCTTGTGTTAAACATGACCGAATATGTACATTAACGAAGAAACAAAACACGGCTCTATGTAGGCAATATGACAACAAAGTGGTAGACTCGTATAGAACTAAAGACAAACGTGAAAGTGTGGTCCACTCACAATCTTCATTAGGAAAACGCTTGTGTTAAACATGACCGAATATGTACATTAACGAAGAAACAAAACACGGCTCTATGTAGGCAATATGACAACAAAGTGGTAGACTCGTATAGAACTAAAGACAAACGTGAAAGTGTGGTCCACTAACAATCTTCCCAATCTTCATTAGGAAAACGCTTGTGTTAAACATGACCGAATATGTACATTAACGAAGAAACAAAACACGGCTCTATGTAGGCAATATGACAACAAAGTGGTAGACTCGTATAGAACTAAAGACAAACGTGAAAGTGTGGTCCACTCACAATCTTCATTAGGAAAACGCTTGTGTTAAACATGACCGAATATGTACATTAACGAAGAAACAAAACACGGCTCTATGTAGGCAATATGACAACAAAGTGGTAGACTCGTATAGAACTAAAGACAAACGTGAAAGTGTGGTCCACTCACAATCTTCATTAGGAAAACGCTTGTGTTAAACATGACCGAATATGTACATTAACGAAGAAACAAAACACGGCTCTATGTAGGCAATATGACAACAAAGTGGTAGACTCGTATAGAACTAAAGACAAACGTGAAAGTGTGGTCCACTCACAATCTTCCCAATCATCATTAGGAAAACGCTTGTGTTAAACATGACCGAATATGTACATTAACGAAGAAACAAAACACGGCTCTGTGTAGGCAATATGACAACAAAGTGGTAGACTCGTATAGAACTAAAGACAAACGTGAAAGTGTGGTCCACTCACAATCTTCCCAATCTTCATTAGGAAAACGCTTGTGTTAAACATGACCGAATATGTACATTAACGAAGAAACAAAACACGGCTCTATGTAGGCAATATGACAACAAAGTGGTAGACTCGTATAGAACTAAAGACAAACGTGAAAGTGTGGTCCACTCACAATCTTCCCAATCTTCATTAGGAAAACGCTTGTGTTAAACATGACCGAATATGTACATTAACGAAGAAACAAAACACGGCTCTATGTAGGCAATATGACAACAAAGTGGTAGACTCGTATAGAACTAAAGACAAACGTGAAAGTGTGGTCCACTCACAATCTTCCCAATCTTCATTAGGAAAACGCTTGTGTTAAACATGGCCGAATATGTACATTAACGAAGAAACAAAACATGGCTCTATGTAGGCAATATAACAACAAAGTGGTAGACTCGTATAGAACTAAAGACAAACGTGAAAGTGTGGTCCACTCACAATCTTCATTAGGATAACGCTTGTGTTAAACATGGCCGAATATGTACATTAACGAAGAAACAAAACACGGCTCTATGTAGGCAATATGACAACAAAGTGGTAGACTCGTATAGAACTAAAGACAAACGTGAAAGTGTGGTCCACTCACAATCTTCCCAATCTTCATTAGGAAAACGCTTGTGTTAAACATGGCCGAATATGTACATTAACGAAGAAACAAAACACGGCTCTATGTAGGCAATATGACAACAAAGCGGTAGACTCGTATAGAACTAAAGACAAACGTGAAAGTGTGGTCCACTCACAATCTTCCCAATCTTCATTAGGAAAACGCTTGTGTTAAACATGGCCGAATATGTACATTAGCCAAGAAACAAAACACGGCTCTATGTCGGCAATATGACAACAAAGTGGTAGACTCGTATAGAACTAAAGACAAACGTGAAAGTGTGGTCCACTCACAATCTTCCCAATCTTCATTAGGAAAACGCTTGTGTTAAACATGGCCGAATATGTACATTAACCAAGAAACAAAACACGGCTCTATGTAGGCAATATGACAACAAAGTGGTAGACTCGTATAGAACTAAAGACAAACGTGAAAGTGTGGTCCACTCACAATCTTCCCAATCTTCATTAGGAAAACGCTTGTGTTAAACATGACCGAATATGTACATTAATGAAGAAACAAAACACGGCTCTATGTAGGCAATATGACAACAAAGTGGTAGACTCGTATAGAACTAAAGACAAACGTGAAAGTGTGGTCCACTCACAATCTTCATTAGGAAAACGCTTGTGTTAAACATGACCGAATATGTACATTAACGAAGAAACAAAACACGGCTCTATGTAGGCAATATGACAACAAAGTGGTAGACTCGTATAGAACTAAAGACAAACGTGAAAGTGTGGTCCACTCACAATCTTCATTAGGAAAACGCTTGTGTTAAACATGACCGAATATGTACATTAACGAAGAAACAAAACACGGCTCTATGTAGGCAATATGACAACAAAGTGGTAGACTCGTATAGAACTAAAGACAAACGTGAAAGTGTGGTCCACTCACAATCTTCATTAGGAAAACGCTTGTGTTAAACATGACCGAATATGTACTTTAACGAAGAAACAAAACACGGCTCTATGTAGGCAATATGACAACAAAGTGGTAGACTCGTATAGAACTAAAGACAAACGTGAAAGTGTGGTCCACTCACAATCTTCATTAGGAAAACGCTTGTGTTAAACATGACCGAATATGTACATTAACGGAGAAACAAAACACGGCTCTATGTAGGCAATATGACAACAAAGTGGTAGACTCGTATAGAACTAAAGACAAACGTGAAAGTGTGGTCCACTCACAATCTTCATTAGGAAAACGCTTGTGTTAAACATGACCGAATATGTACATTAACGAAGAAACAAAACACGGCTCTATGTAGGCAATATGACAACAAAGTGGTAGACTCGTATAGAACTAAAGACAAACGTGAAAGTGTGGTCCACTCACAATCTTCATTAGGAAAACGCTTGTGTTAAACATGGCCGAATATGTACATTAACGAAGAAACAAAACACGGCTCTATGTAGGCAATATGACAACAAAGTGGTAGACTCGTATAGAACTAAAGACAAACGTGAAAGTGTGGTCCACTCACAATCTTCATTAGGAAAACGCTTGTGTTAAACATGGCCGAATATGTACATTAACGAAGAAACAAAACACGGCTCTATGTAGGCAATATGACAACAAAGTGGTAGACTCGTATAGAACTAAAGACAAACGTGAAAGTGTGGTCCACTCACAATCTTCCCAATCTTCATTAGGAAAACGCTTGTGTTAAACATGGCCGAATATGTACATTAACGAAGAAACAAAACATGGCTCTATGTAGGCAATATGACAACAAAGTGGTAGACTCGTATAGAACTAAAGACAAACGTGAAAGTGTGGTCCACTCACAATCTTCATTAGGATAACGCTTGTGTTAAACATGGCCGAATATGTACATTAACGAAGAAACAAAACACGGCTCTATGTAGGCAATATGACAACAAAGTGGTAGACTCGTATAGAACTAAAGACAAACGTGAAAGTGTGGTCCACTCACAATCTTCCCAATCTTCATTAGGAAAACGCTTGTGTTAAACATGGCCGAATATGTACATTAACGAAGAAACAAAACACGGCTCTATGTAGGCAATATGACAACAAAGTGGTAGACTCGTATAGAACTAAAGACAAACGTGAAAGTGTGGTCCACTCACAATCTTCCCAATCTTCATTAGGAAAACGCTTGTGTTAAACATGGCCGAATATGTACATTAGCCAAGAAACAAAACACGGCTCTATGTCGGCAATATGACAACAAAGTGGTAGACTCGTATAGAACTAAAGACAAACGTGAAAGTGTGGTCCACTCACAATCTTCCCAATCTTCATTAGGAAAACGCTTGTGTTAAACATGGCCGAATATGTACATTAACCAAGAAACAAAACACGGCTCTATGTAGGCAATATGACAACAAAGTGGTAGACTCGTATAGAACTAAAGACAAACGTGAAAGTGTGGTCCACTCACAATCTTCATTAGGAAAACGCTTGTGTTAAACATGACCGAATATGTACATTAACGAAGAAACAAAACACGGCTCTATGTAGGCAATATGACAACAAAGTGGTAGACTCGTATAGAACTAAAGACAAACGTGAAAGTGTGGTCCACTCACAATCTTCATTAGGAAAACGCTTGTGTTAAACATGGCCGAATATGTACATTAACGAAGAAACAAGACACGGCTCTATGTAGGCAATATGACAACAAAGTGGTAGACTCGTATAGAACTAAAGACAAACGTGAAAGTGTGGTCCACTCACAATCTTCCCAATCTTCATTAGGAAAACGCTTGTGTTAAACATGGCCGAATATGTACATTAACGAAGAAACAAAACACGGCTCTATGTAGGCAATATGACAACAAAGTGGTAGACTCGTATAGAACTAAAGACAAACGTGAAAGTGTGGTCCACTCACAATCTTCATTAGGAAAACGCTTGTGTTAAACATGGCCGAATATGTACATTAACGAAGAAACAAAACACGGCTCTATATAGGCAATATGACAACAAAGTGGTAGACTCGTATAGAACTAAAGACAAACGTGAAAGTGTGGTCCACTCACAATCTTCATTAGGAAAACGCTTGTGTTAAACATGGCCGAATATGTACATTAACGAAGAAACAAAACACGGCTCTATGTAGGCAATATGACAACAAAGTGGTAGACTCGTATAGAACTAAAGACAAACGTGAAAGTGTGGTCCACTCACAATCTTCCCAATCTTCATTAGGAAAACGCTTGTGTTGAACATGGCCGAATATGTACATTAACGAAGAAACAAAACACGGCTCTATGTAGGCAATATGACAACAAAGTGGTAGACTCGTATAGAACTAAAGACAAACGTGAAAGTGTGGTCCACTCACAATCTTCATTAGGAAAACGCTTGTGTTAAACATGGCCGAATATGTACATTAACGAAGAAACAAAACACGGCTCTATGTAGGCAATATGACAACAAAGTGGTAGACTCGTATAGAACTAAAGACAAACGTGAAAGTGTGGTCCACTCACAATCTTCCCAATCTTCATTAGGAAAACGCTTGTGTTAAACATGGCCGAATATGTACATTAACGAAGAAACAAAACACGGCTCTATGTAGGCAATATGACAACAAAGTGGTAGACTCGTATAGAACTAAAGACAAACGTGAAAGCGTGGTCCACTCACAATCTTCATTAGGAAAACGCTTGTGTTAAACATGGCCGAATATATACATTAACGAAGAAACAAAACACGGCTCTATGTAGGCAATATGACAACAAAGTGGTAGACTCGTATAGAACTAAAGACAAACGTGAAAGTGTGGTCCACTCACAATCTTCCCAATCTTCATTAGGAAAACGCTTGTGTTAAACATGGCCGAATACGTACATTAACGAAGAAACAAAACACGGCTCTATGTAGGCAATATGACAACAAAGTGGTAGACTCGTATAGAACTAAAGACAAACGTGAAAGTGTGGTCCACTCACAATCTTCATTAGGATAACGCTTGTGTTAAACATGGCCGAATATGTACATTAACGAAGAAACAAAACACGGCTCTATGTAGGCAATATGACAACAAAGTGGTAGACTCGTATAGAACTAAAGACAAACGTGAAAGTGTGGTCCACTCACAATCTTCCCAATCTTCATTAGGAAAACGCTTGTGTTAAACATGGCCGAATATGTACATTAACGAAGAAACAAAACACGGCTCTATGTAGGCAATATGACAACAAAGTGGTAGACTCGTATAGAACTAAAGACAGACGTGAAAGTGTGGTCCACTCACAATCTTCCCAATCTTCATTAGGAAAACGCTTGTGTTAAACATGACCGAATATGTACATTAATGAAGAAACAAAACACGGCTCTATGTAGGCAATATGACAACAAAGTGGTAGACTCGTATAGAACTAAAGACAAACGTGAAAGTGTGGTCCACTCACAATCTTCCAAATCTTCATTAGGAAAACGCTTGTGTTAAACATGACCGAATATGTACATTAACGAAGAAACAAAACACGGCTCTATGTAGGCAATATGACAACAAAGTGGTAGACTCGTATAGAACTAAAGACAAACGTGAAAGTGTGGTCCACTCACAATCTTCCCAATCATCATTAGGAAAACGCTTGTGTTAAACATGGCCGAATATGTACATTAACGAAGAAACAAAACACGGCTCTATGTAGGCAATATGACAACAAAGTGGTAGACTCGTATAGAACTAAAGACAAACGTGAAAGTGTGGTCCACTCACAATCTTCCCAATCTTCATTAGGAAAACGCTTGTGTTAAACATGACCGAATATGTACATTAACGAAGAAACAAAACACGGCTCTATGTAGGCAATATGACAACAAAGTGGTAGACTCGTATAGAACTAAAGACAAACGTGAAAGTGTGGTCCACTCACAATCTTCATTAGGAAAACGCTTGTGTTAAACATGACCGAATATGTACATTAACGAAGAAACAAAACACGGCTCTATGTAGGCAATATGACAACAAAGTGGTAGACTCGTATAGAACTAAAGACAAACGTGAAAGTGTGGTCCACTAACAATCTTCCCAATCTTCATTAGGAAAACGCTTGTGTTAAACATGACCGAATATGTACATTAACGAAGAAACAAAACACGGCTCTATGTAGGCAATATGACAACAAAGTGGTAGACTCGTATAGAACTAAAGACAAACGTGAAAGTGTGGTCCACTCACAATCTTCATTAGGAAAACGCTTGTGTTAAACATGACCGAATATGTACATTAACGAAGAAACAAAACACGGCTCTATGTAGGCAATATGACAACAAAGTGGTAGACTCGTATAGAACTAAAGACAAACGTGAAAGTGTGGTCCACTCACAATCTTCATTAGGAAAACGCTTGTGTTAAACATGACCGAATATGTACATTAACGAAGAAACAAAACACGGCTCTATGTAGGCAATATGACAACAAAGTGGTAGACTCGTATAGAACTAAAGACAAACGTGAAAGTGTGGTCCACTCACAATCTTCCCAATCATCATTAGGAAAACGCTTGTGTTAAACATGACCGAATATGTACATTAACGAAGAAACAAAACACGGCTCTATGTAGGCAATATGACAACAAAGTGGTAGACTCGTATAGAACTAAAGACAAACGTGAAAGTGTGGTCCACTCACAATCTTCCCAATCTTCATTAGGAAAACGCTTGTGTTAAACATGACCGAATATGTACATTAACGAAGAAACAAAACACGGCTCTATGTAGGCAATATGACAACAAAGTGGTAGACTCGTATAGAACTAAAGACAAACGTGAAAGTGTGGTCCACTCACAATCTTCCCAATCTTCATTAGGAAAACGCTTGTGTTAAACATGACCGAATATGTACATTAACGAAGAAACAAAACACGGCTCTATGTAGGCAATATGACAACAAAGTGGTAGACTCGTATAGAACTAAAGACAAACGTGAAAGTGTGGTCCACTCACAATCTTCATTAGGAAAACGCTTGTGTTAAACATGACCGAATATGTACATTAACGAAGAAACAAAACACGGCTCTATGTAGGCAATATGACAACAAAGTGGTAGACTCGTATAGAACTAAAGACAAACGTGAAAGTGTGGTCCACTCACAATCTTCCCAATCTTCATTAGGAAAACGCTTGTGTTAAACATGACCGAATATGTACATTAACGAAGAAACAAAACACGGCTCTATGTAGGCAATATGACAACAAAGTGGTAGACTCGTATAGAACTAAAGACAAACGTGAAAGTGTGGTCCACTCACAATCTTCCCAATCTTCATTAGGAAAACGCTTGTGTTAAACATGACCGAATATGTACATTAACGAAGAAACAAAACACGGCTCTATGTAGGCAATATGACAACAAAGTGGTAGACTCGTATAGAACTAAAGACAAACGTGAAAGTGTGGTCCACTCACAATCTTCCCAATCATCATTAGGAAAACGCTTGTGTTAAACATGGCCGAATATGTACATTAACGAAGAAACAAAACACGGCTCTATGTAGGCAATATGACAACAAAGTGGTAGACTCGTATAGAACTAAAGACAAACGTGAAAGTGTGGTCCACTCACAATCTTCCCAATCTTCATTAGGAAAACGCTTGTGTTAAACATGACCGAATATGTACATTAACGAAGAAACAAAACACGGCTCTATGTAGGCAATATGACAACAAAGTGGTAGACTCGTATAGAACTAAAGACAAACGTGAAAGTGTGGTCCACTCACAATCTTCATTAGGAAAACGCTTGTGTTAAACTTGACCGAATATGTACATTAACGAAGAAACAAAACACGGCTCTATGTAGGCAATATGACAACAAAGTGGTAGACTCGTATAGAACTAAAGACAAACGTGAAAGTGTGGTCCACTCACAATCTTCATTAGGAAAACGCTTGTGTTAAACATGACCGAATATGTACATTAACGAAGAAACAAAACACGGCTCTATGTAGGCAATATGACAACAAAGTGGTAGACTCGTATAGAACTAAATACAAACGTGAAAGTGTGGTCCACTCACAATCTTCATTAGGAAAACGCTTGTGTTAAACATGACCGAATATGTACATTAACGAAGAAACAAAACACGGCTCTATGTAGGCAATATGACAACAAAGTGGTAGACTCGTATAGAACTAAAGACAAACGTGAAAGTGTGGTCCACTCACAATCTTCATTAGGAAAACGCTTGTGTTAAACATGACCGAATATGTACATTAACGAAGAAACAAAACACGGCTCTATGTAGGCAATATGACAACAAAGTGGTAGACTCGTATAGAACTAAAGACAAACGTGAAAGTGTGGTCCACTCACAATCTTCCCAATCTTCATTAGGAAAACGCTTGTGTTAAACATGACCGAATATGTACATTAACGAAGAAACAAAACACGGATCTATGTAGGCAATATGACAACAAAGTGGTAGACTCGTATAGAACTAAAGACAAACGTGAAAGTGTGGTCCACTCACAATCTTCATTAGGAAAACGCTTGTGTTAAACATGACCGTATATGTACATTAACGAAGAAACAAAACACGGCTCTATGTAGGCAATATGACAACAAAGTGGTAGACTCGTATAGAACTAAAGACAAACGTGAAAGTGTGGTCCACTCACAATCTTCATTAGGAAAACGCTTGTGTTAAACATGACCGAATATGTACATTAACGAAGAAACAAAACACGGCTCTATGTAGGCAATATGACAACAAAGTGGTAGACTCGTATAGAACTAAAGACAAACGTGAAAGTGTGGTCCCCTCACAATCTTCATTAGGAAAACGCTTGTGTTAAACATGACCGAATATGTACATTAACGAAGAAACAAAACACGGCTCTATGTAGGCAATATGACAACAAAGTGGTAGACTCGTATAGAACTAAAGACAAACGTGAAAGTGTGGTCCACTCACAATCTTCATTAGGAAAACGCTTGTGTTAAACATGGCCGAATATGTACATTAACGAAGAAACAAAACACGGCTCTATGTAGGCAATATGACAACAAAGTGGTAGACTCGTATAGAACTAAAGACAAACGTGAAAGTGTGGTCCACTCACAATCTTCATTAGGAAAACGCTTGTGTTAAACATGACCGAATATGTACATTAACGAAGAAACAAAACACGGCTCTATGTAGGCAATATGACAACAAAGTGGTAGACTCGTATAGAACTAAAGACAAACGTGAAAGTGTGGTCCACTCACAATCTTCCCAATCATCATTAGGAAAACGCTTGTGTTAAACATGGCCGAATATGTACATTAACGAAGAAACAAAACACGGCTCTATGTAGGCAATATGACAACAAAGTGGTAGACTCGTATAGAACTAAAGACAAACGTGAAAGTTTGGTCCACTCACAATCTTCCCAATCTTCATTAGGAAAACGCTTGTGTTAAACATGACCGAATATGTACATTAACGAAGAAACAAAACACGGCTCTATGTAGGCAATATGACAACAAAGTGGTAGACTCGTATAGAACTAAAGACAAACGTGAAAGTGTGGTCCACTCACAATCTTCCCAATCTTCATTAGGAAAACGCTTGTGTTAAACATGACCGAATATGTACATTAACGAAGAAACAAAACACGGCTCTATGTAGGCAATATGACAACAAAGTGGTAGACTCGTATAGAACTAAAGACAAACGTGAAAGTGTGGTCCACTCACAATCTTCATTAGGAAAACGCTTGTGTTAAACATGACCGAATATGTACATTAACGAAGAAACAAAACACGGCTCTATGTAGGCAATATGACAACAAAGTGGTAGACTCGTATAGAACTAAAGACAAACGTGAAAGTGTGGTCCACTCACAATCTTCATTAGGAAAACGCTTGTGTTAAACATGGCCGAATATGTACATTAACGAAGAAACAAAACACGGCTCTATGTAGGCAATATGACAACAAAGTGGTAGACTCGTATAGAACTAAAGACAAACGTGAAAGTGTGGTCCACTCACAATCTTCCCAATCTTCATTAGGAAAACGCTTGTGTTAAACATGACCGAATATGTACATTAACGAAGAAACAAAACACGGCTCTATGTAGGCAATATGACAACAAAGTGGTAGACTCGTATAGAACTAAAGACAAACGTGAAAGTGTGGTCCACTCACAATCTTCATTAGGAAAACGCTTGTGTTAAACATGACCGAATATGTACATTAACGAAGAAACAAAACACGGCTCTATGTAGGCAATATGACAACAAAGTGGTAGACTCGTATAGAACTAAAGACAAACGTGAAAGTGTGGTCCACTCACAATCTTCCCAATCTTCATTAGGAAAACGCTTGTGTTAAACATGACCGAATATGTACATTAACGAAGAAACAAAACACGGCTCTA
>JBAIZL010000008.1:31382711-31525211 GCA_036971475.1 Prosapia bicincta | reverse complement strand
CTTAGGAATCGGTTTTCATATTTTATATTACAGTATTTAAAAAAAATTAAAGTCTAGTTAAATGTTTGGACATAGACGTAATAATAATAACAGCTCCCATGGTTGTAACAGAACCAACCTTTATCTCCCATATAATTTTTGTTTCATTGAAATAATTTATGAACTGTTAACTGTAGAACAAACTAACGAGCGACAGTGTAGGTTTTGTTTTGTAAGAAATCCTATACATTGACACCGTTTCTGCAATGTACGTAATAATGATTAATACCCACCAAGGGAATTTAGAACCTAAGTAAACTAAGTAATGAAAACGTGTATTGAATTTCTACTATGGCTTCGAGTCTGTAAAACGAAATTCTTTTTACTATATTTTAATCTACTTTATCATTTTATAAAGCATTATATACAAAATACACAGTGTAAGAAAATTATATCAAAAAGATAGAATCAATAAATCAATCTGGCCGGCAAAGGATGACCCTCGTCACATCTTGGTTTAGAGCGATGATGGTCCCACTGTATTCGAAGGTCCATAGAATCAATAGCAGTTCTTATCCCGGCGACCAAAGTCACTTTGGCAAATTTCATTTAAAGGTGGTTAGTTAAACCAATCTGGCCGGCAAAGGATGACCCTCGTCACATCTTGGTTTAGAGCGATGATGGTCCCACTGTATTCGAAGGTCCATAGAATCAATAGCAGTTCTTATCCCGGCGACCAAAGTCACTTTGGCAAATTTCATTTAAAGGTGGTTAGTTAAACCAATCTGGCCGGCAAAGGATGACCCTCGTCACATCTTGGTTTAGAGCGATGATGGTCCCACTGTATTCGAAGGTCCATAGAATCAATAGCAGTTCTTATCCCGGCGACCAAAGTCACTTTGGCAAATTTCATTTAAAGGTGGTTAGTTAAACCAATCTGGCCGGCAAAGGATGACCCTCGTCACATCTTGGTTTAGAGCGATGATGGTCCCACTGTATTCGAAGGTCCATAGAATCAATAGCAGTTCTTATCCCGGCGACCAAAGTCACTTTGGCAAATTTCATTTAAAGGTGGTTAGTTAAACCAATCTGACCGGCAAAGGATGGCCCTCGTCACATCTTGGTTTAGAGCGATGATAGTCCCACTGTATTCGAAGATCCATAGAATCAATAGCAGTTCTTATCCCGGCGACCAAAGTCACTTTGGCAAATTTCATTTAAAGGTGGTTAGTTAAACCAATCTGGCCGGCAAAGGATGACCCTCGTCACATCTTGGTTTAGAGCGATGATGGTCCCACTGTATTCGAAGATCCATAGAATCAATAGCAGTAGTGGAGTAAAAGTTTGTATATTTAAATATAGCAATCAATGACAGAGTTGCGATATTAACACAAAAGCCACATCTTAGCTATGAAAAGGCGAATCCTTATCTTTCAGTTAAGAGTCTAACTTTCTTTAAACACACGGTTAAAACTCTACCTGTATCTTCAACTTTCTTAAAAGGTAAAACTTGAAAACTTAGAAAGATACTCATGATGAAAATAAGAATTGGAGAAAACGTCACGAGATTGGTGACGGTACCTAGCTCCTGAAACATTGTTAACGCTATTATAGACCTGGGTGTTAGTTAGGACGAGCCTCATAAAATAGGATTCTTAAGTTTGAAATCTAGTTAGCCAAAAAAATTATCTGATTCATCAGAATCGAAAAAAATCTTCGAATCACAGAAATCCCATGTCTAACGTACATAAACGACTGTAACTTTTATAGATAGCACAAAATTTGTTTTGTAAAAAAGGAATATTATCACAAGAAGTATCTCTTTGTAGAAATAGAAACAACTTCTAGTTTTTATCGATTCATTTCATCGCATTGTAGACAAAGTTCAAACACTAGACAAAAAACGTTTTTTAGTAATGAAGCTTGGTTTTTCAACGTAATAAACAAGACATAGAATTATCAGAGAGTAAACAAAAATATAATTATTCTGTCACTTCAAAACAAATATGGTTTATCTTTATATATGAATGAACTTCATTGAAAATTTACTGTACAGACTAAATACGTTTGTTAGAGTAATTTTACTAGCATAATAACGTTGCAATTTACTTTTTTTTAACTTTTAATTCATTCACAAAATCATTTAAACATTATTCAATAACTTCAAAAACTTATTTAAAATAATTATTAGTAGTAAACAATTCTTACTACTAAAGTTTTATTTAATACTAAAATAGGCTATTATATGTTGTTCTGCAGAGTTTGTATTGCTTTACGAGTCGATATGACATCTGTTTATTTAGCAACACAGACAAACATATTTTGAGAATGCTTAAACCTACATTTGTTTTAAAAGGTAATATTTATGTTGTTTTAGCAGCGAAATTACTTTTCAACATGCAGCTAATTTTCCGTGTGGCTGGACAACAATACAAAAACGACTATTGAAAACTGCTGATTTGTACGCTGTGGTGAAAATAGTCATAACCTCCGAATAGAACTAACGTTATCATTGTAAGTTTAGATATAGTTTGCTTCTTATAAAAAGAATATAAACTGACCAGCACTTATGACTAGCAAATAGTTTAAATTTTATTCCCCCAAAATTAAATTATCGTTTCCAAATTTGTCTGTACCTTTGAACACTAATTCGCAATAAGAGCAGCGGTGTTTGTTTGTATATTTGCTATAATTAAATAATACAAACTATGAAGATTGATTTAGACTTAGTGGCCGTTATTATTTATTTACTACATTTGTATAGAAGCTCAAAGTTTGTATTAAAATTATTTTTCTTCTAATTTATACAATACGAAACTTGTTTCCTCTATTAACACAATACCAAATATTTTGTGACACTATTAATAAAACAAAATGTGTAATTACTTACTTAACCAGCCATGACTGCATTATATTTGAAAGTAGAATTTATACATTACGAAACTTGTTTCCGCTATTAACACAATACGAAATATTTTGTGACACTATTAATAAAACAAAATGTGTAATTACTTACTTAACCAGCCATGACTGCATTATATTTGAAAGTAGAATTTATACATTACGAAACTTGTTTCGGCTATTAACACAATACCAAATATTTTGTGACACTATTAATAAAACAAAATGTGTAATTACTTAACCAGCCATGACTGCATTATATTTGAAAGTAGAATTTATACATTACGAAACTTGTTTCGGCTATTAACACAATACCAAATATTTTGTGACACCATTAATAAAACAAAATGTGTAATTACTTACTTAACCAGCCATGACTGCATTATATTTGAAAGTAGAATTTATACATTACGAAACTTGTTTCCGCTATTAACACAATACCAAATATTTTGTGACACTATTAATAAAACAAAATGTGTAATTACTTACTTAACCAGCCATGACTGCATTATATTTGAAAGTAGAATTTATACATTACGAAACTTGTTTCCGCTATTAACACAATACCAAATATTTTGTGACACTATTAATAAAACAAAATGTGTAATTACTTACTTAACCAGCCATGACTGCATTATATTTGAAAGTAGAATTTATACATTACGAAACTTGTTTCCGCTATTAACACAATACCAAATATTTTGTGACACTATTAATAAAACAAAATGTGTAATTACTTACTTAACCAGCCATGACTGCATTATATTTGAAAGTAGAATTTATACATTACGAAACTTGTTTCCGCTATTAACACAATACCAAATATTTTGTGACACTATTAATAAAACAAAATGTGTAATTACTTACTTAACCAGCCATGACTGCATTATATTTGAAAGTAGAATTTATACATTACGAAACTTGTTTCGGCTATTAACACAATACCAAATATTTTGTGACACTATTAATAAAACAAAATGTGTAATTACTTAACCAGCCATGACTGCATTATATTTGAAAGTAGAATTTATACATTACGAAACTTGTTTCGGCTATTAACACAATACCAAATATTTTGTGACACCATTAATAAAACAAAATGTGTAATTACTTACTTAACCAGCCATGACTGCATTATATTTGAAAGTAGAATTTATACATTACGAAACTTGTTTCGGCTATTAACACAATACCAAATATTTTGTGACACCATTAATAAAACAAAATGTGTAATTACTTACTTAACCAGCCATGACTGCATTATATTTGAAAGTAGAATTTATACATTACGAAACTTGTTTCCTCTATTAACACAATACCAAATATTTTGTGACACTATTAATAAAACAAAATGTGTAATTACTTACTTAACCAGCCATGACTGCATTATATTTGAAAGTAGAATTTATACATTACGAAACTTGTTTCGGCTATTAACACAATACCAAATATTTTGTGACACTATTAATAAAACAAAATGTGTAATTACTTACTTAACCAGCCATGACTGCATTATATTTGAAAGTAGAATTTATACATTACGAAACTTGTTTCGGCTATTAACACAATACCAAATATTTTGTGACACTATTAATAAAACAAAATGTGTAATTACTTACTTAACCAGCCATGACTGCATTATATTTGAAAGTAGAATTTATACATTACGAAACTTGTTTCCGCTATTAACACAATACCAAATATTTTGTGACACTATTAATAAAACAAAATGTGTAATTACTTACTTAACCAGCCATGACTGCATTATATTTGAAAGTAGAATTTATACATTACGAAACTTGTTTCCGCTATTAACACAATACCAAATATTTTGTGACACTATTAATAAAACAAAATGTGTAATTACTTACTTAACCAGCCATGACTGCATTATATTTGAAAGTAGAATTTATATTTACTACTGCCCATTGATATTTTACTTAAGAATTTGCTATGCATATAAAACGTTACAACATTTTAAAATTATAAAACGTGTGTTACATTAATGTTCACTACTCTCAGCCAAAACCACATCATTGTTGACTAAACGGAATATTTGTACAGCTTCTAGAGGAACAACAAGTCTTCGATAGTTTGCACGTAGAACTGCATTACATAAAATATTTTACTTCAAGTTCGGTAAACATAAAG
Organism: Prosapia bicincta; assembly: GCA_036971475.1. Taxonomy (NCBI): domain Eukaryota; kingdom Metazoa; phylum Arthropoda; class Insecta; order Hemiptera; family Cercopidae; genus Prosapia; species Prosapia bicincta. The sequence continues at coordinate 31,520,180 of JBAIZL010000008.1, read as the reverse complement.
AAAACAAAATTGATGAATGGTAATTGACGCTTGGTAAACTCAGAATACATATTACCTTGGGGAACTGAACCGTGTTGTTCAAGTGTTATTAAAAACTGAGAACTTTGTTTACATACAATTAAAGAACACCAATTACAGCGTGTCGATCAACGTCCACTTACACCCATTCCACCCCTTTGTCCATCCTATAGAGTTACTATGCCGATCTCTCACTGTAGGTATAAATATATAACTAAGAGCCACTCCAGACAAAACATGATTTTATACTTACTTAATGTGTTTTATGAATTTATATATATAAACGTGCATAAACTTCATTTTATTACGCTTCTCAAGAACATTTGATTGAAATTTCAAAAAAAAATTATTAATGTGAAAAAGCTTTAAAAAATCAATTTTAGTTGAATTGCAAAAGTATTTAATATTTTTTACTAAATTTTTGTTTGTAAAATATAGGACCGACAGTATGTTTTGTTACAGTATTAGAGTAAATAAATGATAAATCCCTATAGTTTTGTGTTAGAAAAAGCTTACAGTTTGATCGGAAAACGATTTTTAATTGTTATAAAGAAATTCGTAAACTGAAATTCAAGATATACTATAATTAATGTTTATGTTGCTTTGTTTTTACTGTGTCATGTAACGCGTTAATTATTGTTTTCATTCTGTTATAAGAAATATTAGTATTGTTGCTGCTGTCCTCGTCGTCATTGTTGTTGTTGTACTTCTTGTAGTTGCTGTTGTTATGGTTTTGGTTTTTTATTATTCAATTACTATGTTTAAAATAAAATTTCTATGAAAATTTAGGATGGAGTAGCTAGAATTATGCGTAGGAAATAATTATATTTAATATTATAATTAATAATGCTTAAAATAATAAGGCTTGTCATATAAAAATATTAATATCAGTATTGCTACTATATTTTTGAAAAAAATTCAAATATATTTTATTTGGTATTAGTATAACAATATTTGTATTATCTCATTCACATTATCACACTGTTAAGGTTAAGTACTTATTACGAGAAGCAGTGGGGTTTGATACTCGGTAGGCCTACATCTGTTCCAAGTAACATACATCTATGCTTGAGAAAAGTGCTCCCAAACAGCAAAATAATACATATCATTATAGCTTTACACAATACATTCTCTAATCCATCCCACTTCAATTAAAAATCTCCCCGATTCCAAAAGTAATAGATGGATATGTCATTCGCTCTGAAATAAAAACTTTAAAATCACAGGTTGAATTTCGTAAATTCCAGCTTTTATTATAACTTTAAAAAACGTTACAATAAACTCACAGTTGATTTTTCTTCCGAAGTTTGTGTAAATGTTTGAGCGGAAGGTTTAATTGGTTGAAGTGTACAACGCCGAGTAGCACAAGGGGTGTGTTTTTTATTTACACCCAAACTAGTAAAATATATATTTTTGAGTGTATTTTCCTGCTTGTAGCACTATAGAATTTTCTATGTGTGTTGGGTAGAACTTGACGACATCACTTAGAGATACACACAAAAATGTATAACAATAATAAATACACAAAAACTTCTTAACCACAAACTTTCTTTATTTTACCTTTATGTAGGCCTACATTTCAGTTACCAAATAACCATCCTCAGAGGAATTACAAAGACTCTTTGTATGTTATCCCCCTGAGGATGGTTACTTGGTAACTGAAAGGTACAAAAGGGTAAAATAAAAAGGTTTGTGGTTTAAGAGATTTTTATGTATTTATTATTAAATTCAACCCCAGTATATTCCTAATAAATAGTAATGTATAACAATCCTGAGATCAACGAATTTTTCCGAAGATTCCCAAATGCAAAGCGATGGTTAACGTTATCAGCTGATTTTGTCTTTACTTAGATACTTTTGATGTTTTCTTGTTTTAATTCATTTTCAAATACAATTTCATATACATAGTATTGTAATTCCTGAGGATGTTGGTAATGTAAACCAACGAAAAGCTTTAAATGTACTGTTCAATATATTATTCCTGTAATTGTGTATATTATTTAATCTTAATATATATATATATATATATATATATATATATATATATATGTGTGTGTGTGTGTGTGTATGTATTGCGGCTTTGGTTTTGTGTCAGTTGCATTGATTTGTTATCGCGCATCAGTAAATTCAACAAACTGTATTCACAAGTGTGGATTCATAGTGAGAACGATAAGTTCCCTTGGAGAAGCAGCGTCATAAGACAGGATTGGTGAGGGGGGATACTCATCAAGCCATCTTTACGATCGATCACTCTCTCCTGCCTTAACGAGGTCCCACCTTTTACAGCCGAACAATCAAGAGAGATTCTAATGGAAACTTTACGCAAAACTATTCAAATTATTAGGTTTTGTTTCATGTTTATTATAGTGTGTTATAAATAGTAATTAACTTTCAAGATGAATTCAATTTCTAAAAAAAAAATTTCTTAGTTATAAGGCGAAAGTGCAAAATGTAACAATACTAACAACTAAGGCAATTGAAGTACAATTATTACTTTCTTCTTGAATGTTATTTAAATTTTTCTGTTAAATTGATTATATAATGCAATAGATCATATACCAATTATTTAAATTAGAAAGAAATGTATGATAAGATTATCAACTAATAAATCAGAAACAATGGAATTATAAGTAAAATGAAGATTAACTAAAACAGCTGTTTTTCTTGCTCTTTCTACGCACTTTCTACGAGCCCACTATCATGTTATACACTCATAGGCTATTTTGTACACTGTTAAGTTATAATATGTTATAAACTATTCCTTTTAACACTACTTATAAGTTATAGGCACTAAGTTTTAGTTATAAGTTTTATCTAACTAATAACTTATATTGCAATATATGTTACAATTTATTCGAAAAGAACGCCTCAAGGATTCCCAAAACTTACAATAGAATTATAAGAGTTATTAGACCTATTTATACACATTATATATAAATTTAATAAAAATTACAATTTTTTGAAATTATTAATATACTCATCTTTATTTCTGTTAGGTTTATTTCTATACATGTGAGGGAGTACAGTTTTCTGGCTTTCCTAACGTAACAATTATCACCTCTGTTGACTCGTTTCGTAGTTATTCCATTTTCAAAACTTGAATCGTACTGTTCACCCAAACACGTAGACTTCCTCTCTATACACTATTAGCCACGCCCCTACCACTTTCAGAGTCGCTTTCTATTGGTGCAAGCCTACTCTTGTTTCTTGTCTCCAAAAACTTAATAATTTCGAACGTTATTTTTAAAAGTTTAAAACTATTAAGTAATTGGAGGCAAAAAGCAAGAGTATGTGAGTACACCAATAGATGGCGAGTCTGGAAGAGATGGGGCATGGCTAATAGTGTATAAAGATGTACTCAAAATTCAGGCGAACAGTACTGTTAAAGTTTTGAAAATGGAATCACCCCGAAACGAGTCAACAGAAGTAAATATTGTAAGGTTAGGAAAGGCAGAAATCTGTACTCAGATATATAAATTTATATTTCAATCAATTTTAAACTAATGTTCTTAATATAATAATAATAATGAATGGAATATTCAAGTGAAAAGCTTTTTTTGCAAGTTTTACTAACCAAGTTTAATCTTACTTACTTACTTACTAGCCAACGCCCACTCTTGGCTGTTGGGCCACTTGGTGACGCGCTGACCAGTAGAGGCGAGAGATCTCTTCTTCCTTCGTTTCGTTCAGGGGTCTATGGTCCAGAGCTGTACATGCCTGGAGGTGCTCAGCTGTCATGTCCTCCCCGCTGTCACATAGGGTGCACCTGGGAGACGAGAAGACGTGTATCTTGTTTAGGTGTGCAGCTAGGTAGTCATGTCCAGTTGTGAGTCTAAAAAGTGCAACCCCGTCCCGTCGGGGTAACATGTTGTTAATTGGCCCGTTTTCGACAGGAGTAGCCCAACGTTTATTAAGAGATGCTTCCCTTAAGTAGGCTTGAGTGCTCCTCTTTATTGCAGCATTTATTTGTATTTTTATGGAGGGGAGCGAAGTTGCTACGCTCGGCTGTGGGAGCGTTGTTCCTTTTTTTGCCAATGAGTCGGCTAATTCATTACCTCTTATATTCACGAGGCTGGGGATCCATTGTAATTCAATTTTCCATCCCCTATTTATTAGTTTTGACAAATTTTGACGACAGGCTAGAGTGGATCTGCAATCGGTCTTCTTGTTATTTGTTACGGCCATTATTGCAGCCATTGAGTCTACAAGAAAGACTGCTTGTACCGGTGTCTTTATTTTCTTCATTTCGTTTGATGCGGCTAGTATGGCGGTTATTTCACCGTCAAAGTTACTTTGGTTGTTGCCAACTGGTAGTGCTCCTTCGAAAAGATTACAGTAATAACCAGCTCCAGTCTGTCCTTTGTCTGGGAGGCATGATCCATCGGTATACATGTAGCCACTGTGTCTCTGGATAGACTGTGTTGATGGTTCTGAGGGCTACAGCCTTTAGTTCTAGTGGGTTACAATCTTTCTTTGGGATGTTGTGGTCAAGAAGACTTAGGATTCCCTTGGGCAGTGAATTGAACACTTCATGTGTCCTGATATCTGTTGTATGAGTGCCAATGTTGATGTTGTATTTCTTAATCAACTCTTTATATGTGGTTATCGGAGTTTTTTGTGTTTTTAGCCTCGTTGTCGCTTCTTTAAAGTTTTCCCATCGGTGGCTGTTAGTCCTTTTGTTTCTCTCCAAAAACCCGAGGTTGAGTTTTTCTCTTCTAAACTGCATTGGCTCTGTTTCCAACTGTGCCTCCATTGCTGCTATCGGGGTCGATTTTGGTGCACCAGTGATGACTCGGAGCACTGCATTTTGGGTTCTATCCAAGATTTGGGATGTGGTGTTTGACGCTGTGATTGTTGCTTCAGCTCCGTACTCGAGTATGGGGCGTATATATGTTTTGTACGCTGTGTTCAGTAGATCCTGATTTGCTCCCCATCTTGTGGCAGTTAGGCGTTTCAACAGTCTTGCTCTTTTCATGGCTCTGTTGGCGCTTTCTTTGATGTGTGGTTTCCAGGTCATTTTGGAATCTATTGAAACTCCCAGGTATTTGCATATATTGCTCTCCATGAGTTCGCTATTCCCGTATCGCAGAGAGATTTCAGGTCGCCTTGTTGAAAGTGTAAAAAGTTGCTAAATTGATTTATTCGCATTCACACAAATCGCGTTAGTCTCCGTCCAAAGCAGCAAGTTAGTCAGTGCCTTGTTTATTGCTTCTTTTAGTGATTTGATGTTGCTACCACTAGCCCAGAGAATTAGATCATCTGCATAGAGTAGGCCTTGCACTCCAGGCACTGCTCGAACTGCCGTGAGTACGTCATTGATCATCAAATTAAAGAGTATACAACTGATTATGGCTCCTTGTGCTAATCCCTGTCTTTGGATACGATATTGGACATTCCTCCTGTATATCTTACTCTAATAAGTCGTTGCGACAGAAAGGATTTGATCCACTTAAATAAATTGTCCCTAACTTCACTTTGGTCTAGCTTGTGTATGAGCATTTCTCTCCAAACTGTGTCGTAGGCATTTTTTAGGTCTATTAGTACAGACAGGGTGGACATTTTCCTTTGGAAGCCGTCTTTGACACACTGAGAAGTATACTACTTGATCCATTGTACTTCGTCTCGGTCTGAATCCTGCTTGGTCATCGTCGATGGTGTAAATCGAAGAATTGGCTCAGTCGGCGGGCAACCGTTCTTTCCATTACTTTACTACATGCACTCGTTAGAGCAACTGGTCTGTAGCTTCCTGCTTCACTGATAGGTTTGCCTTTCTTATGGATTGGCACTATTTCACCTTTTCGCCATTGATGAGGTACATGGCTAGCCCAGGATAGGTTCACTATCTCCAAGAAGAGCAATTTTGGCTTTTGGTCCAAGTTAATAAGGAATTCCGGGAAAATGCGATCCACACCTGGAGCTTTCCTTGTTTTTGTTTCCTGGAGTGCTTGTTCCAACTCGGCCAACGTGAAATCCTCTGAGCATATTCTGCTGTCTTCTCTAGTTGGGCATGAGCTTTTGGGGTGATTTAACAGCTTTTTGAATGCTCTTTTAGGCTGGTTTACACGATTGATGTTCGCATAGTGCTTACACAGTAGGTTAGCGATATCTCGTGGTTCAGTATAGCATCTTGTTCCTTTCATGAAGGGTTCTTGCTCTGCAGGCGGTGAGTCACTATTGAGTCGCGATATAAATTTGTGTGCTTTTGCCCCATCCCTCCGAAAGTCAAGGGTGCCTAGAAATTTTCGGAAGGACTCTCTTTTAGACTGTTTTATTTCTTTTTGAAGTTGTGCTTGTGCCCTGCGTAATGCCGAACAGTCGAGGATATCATTTGTTCTTTCTGCTTCCCTTCTTGCTGCATTCCTTATATTTTTCAGCTCATCCAGTTTGTTACTCCAGAAGGGCCGGTAGGCTTTGACCTGACCTCTTGGTATGCAGGACGTGCTGCATTCTAGGATTGTTTTATTAAAGCTCTCGACAACTTTCTCCAGCGAACTCCAGTCAATGCTTTCTGCTACGATGTCGTCCGTAAGTGCGCGATACGCCGTCCAGTTTGCTTTCACAAAATTCCATCGGGGAGCTCTAGAAGGAGGTTTGAGCGTTTTGAATAGGCTTGTATGTATCAGTATTGCTCGGTGTCCGCACCCTGTTGCGTCATCCAGAAGCCTAACATTAGTTTTTTGAGACAGTTGCGGATCCGGGATCACCAGGTCCGGTCTAGTAGTACTGCCAGAGTACGACAGGAATGTTGGGGTGTTTCAACGACTTCCAATAAATTGTCGTCAACCATATCTTCTACCCTTTCACCGGCTCGGGTCGTCGCGGAGTAACCCCATCTTGTGGACGGGCTATTGAAGTCTCCAACTATAATGCTGTTTGGTTGAAGCGTAGCTTCTACGTATAAAGTTGGCAGTACATTTCCCGGTGGGTTGTAAAGGCTTACAATGCTGAAACATTTTTTATACTTCCAGACTTCGACAAGAACAATTTCGGCCTTGTCCCCCTCCCGCATCTCATGGAGTGTCTTAAACTTGGCACGCAGGTCACTTTTTATTCCGGCAATAATTGCTGATGCTATTTGTCGAGATCGATTCAGCGTGTAAGTCATGTAGTTAGCTATGTTGTAGTATTGGATATTGTCCGTTGCCGCTCCGGCTTCGGCTATAAAATATATATGTACGACGAAATTGATGACGTTTCGTTTAAATTCTACAAATTTACTGCTGTTGAGGCCTCCAGCATTGCAATACAGAATGCGGAGGCTCGCGTCCAGGTCCTGAGAAGGACCGTTTAAAACTCTTGTTTTTTGTTGAAGGCCTCTCATTTTATGGTCAGCGTGCTGAAGGCGAGCCTCGTGTTGATCGTTCAGTTCTTTCAGGCAGGGGGCACCACGTGCAGGCGATCAACATCACCCCCCCATTAATTTAATCTAGTTGCTTAAAATATTTATTTTAATCTAAAAATGTTGAACATCTATATATTTATATTTATTAACTACATTTCCCCTCTGCCAGAAAGTCATACGACAGAGAATCGGCCTAGGTAGTCACTATTACTTACATGCTTATGTCTGAATATATTTTAATGATGACCTAAACCTAAAACCCGTTTAAATATTATTCAAGTTGTTATGTAAGTTACATATCCATGTCTTTCCTTATTTACATATAATACCTTCACTGAATGCACTGTTGTAAGGCATGAATGCCATAGAAAGCTATTACCTACTAAAGCGTCTTGTTACTTTTTCTACAAAATAATTGTTAAAGTTATCCCTGCGTTATAGATATTCCTGGGTTTAAATAATAAGGAACTTCTTTCATCAGTCTCATTATTTAATATAACAACTATTTGCTGAGGAAAATGTAATTGGAGCGTTTTATACCATCGACTCGTACGGAACTTGTATAAGTAGGTTCACAATGACTGTTAGAAGGGCAAAAGCAACTTCAAGGAAAAACCTTCAGTGCGTAGGTAACATATGATTATATTCCATATACGGTGTGAGCATATTATAGGTCCAAGATTAAGTTCACTTCTGTCAATTAGTTTTAAAAATATTGTGTTTTGTTTCATAATTACTGCAGTTTCATGTCATAAATCTTAAAACAAAAAATAAGTTTGCTGTCATCTGTGATCATAGATACAATCTTAGCAAGTTAAGAGTGAAAAAATTGAATAAAGTTTCGAACAGATAAAAATCCTTATCATTGTGCAAACAAATCCTGCGTTGTTATTGGCAGGATTAAATCAGATATGTTGGAAATATAGGGCATATAAAATCAATATCAGTAACAGTGTTACCTCTTCTCTTTGGCTCGTAAGAGGATTGCACGCTGAAGACGTAACACTGTAGCATGCTTTAATACACCATTCTACTTTCAAACCAGCCCCAAGTTTAGCAGCTATTTGGAAGTACCCTCATAGTCTAAATGTTTTAAAACATTGTTTCCTATAAAAGTCTCTTGTCTACAAAGCGTCTTGCGTAGCAAGAACATATCACTTTCCATTTCATCTGCAGAACGAATAAAGTTCTGAATATAAACGATTTTTAAAGAAATATTATTTTGTATATTTTAGTAGTTATCTTCTTTTTAAAAATAACTAAACTCATTAAAACAATATAGAAGTTTAACACTCTGCAACGGTGGCAGTAAATACTTCAAAGGTCAGTAGCCTACTTCAATGTTCCAAGTCCATGATTCCTTCCTACGAAAGCAAGAGGTTACTGATTCCAATATAACAGTAACGGAAAGTGAATCACTATGAGTAATAAAAGAATCTTTATTGAAATTCTCGAACGTTCAGTTAAACGACTGAAATTCGTTGACTCGCCTTACATACAGCTGTCGTAACAGCTTGGACCTGTCAATAACGCTTCCCTTAGAGAATTATTTTATAAATTTTGACAATATTTTATACCCATTCAAGACAGTGTAGTATCTATAACTTTATATCCGTATGGAAAATGATTATTTTAGAGTCCGATTAGATTCATGGTTAGTTTTGTCCAATTTGAAATGAAACATGTGGCAAATGTTTCAGACTGTGGCTCACTTATTCTCTAAAACAAGAGTTAGACATACGAGTGTAATCATCTATTATACTAAGACTTGTTACTTAACCATGCTTAGGTTGAAGTGGGTACGATATAGTTTAGCGTAACCACTACAGGAAAACGTGCTTCCTAAAGGGCTTTTCAAAACTTACCTGATCATGATAGCGTCCGATTTTAGTTTGTATTTTATTTTTAAATCTTAATGTCTGATGATTCCATGACAATCCTATAGACCTTACACACATTTTACACAAAAGTCGGTTCTGCTTTCTAATTTAGTTCTGTATTATAATGTTTCTTCTTTTTATTCTATGGAATGTTTATTTCATCTGGAAATATATCTCATCGGGGAAACGATCACTACTTTATTTATGAATCTGTGTAATTTGTTCATAAACCTATTCTTCGGATATAACAATTTAAAGCAACTGTGGCGTAAATGTTTATATTAAATAAAACAACACAAACTCTACAATTTTTATTCTATCCTTATGCACATTTCGATTACAAAGTAATCATCTTCGGGGTATTTTACAAATGTCTAAATGATTAACAGTTATATATATTATTATTCGGATATTCCTAGAAATGGCATATCTTATGCAAAAGAAGAGTATTGGATATCCTCCATCAACTTACAGTACTATAGTTCTATATATACAGTTCTTATATAACTATGGTTCATGCATTTTCTAATGGAAAAATGTTACTATTACGATTACTCCCATAATACAAACAATAGCTACCTTCTGCGACCTACAAGCGGATCTATAGTCAATTCTTTGCTATTTATTCTATTTAAATGAGAATTCTATTTTTTGATGAGATTTTTAAGTACATTTTTGACGTTTGCAGGAAACTAGTAATGTGTTAACTACAACAGATTCACCTAAATATTTCTTAATAGGTCATATTATCGCCTCGATTACATTAGGGGGATAAAACCATCTGATAAGGGATATAAGGGAACTCGTAACATAACGTGTACAAGGTCGAGTAGTAGAAGTAACGGAGTCACAAAGAACAGTTTACCGGTTACATTATTGGGATAAAACCATCTAATAAGGGATATAAGGGAACTCGTAACATAACGTGTACAAGGTCGAGTAGTAGAAGTAACGGAGTCACAAGGAACAGTTTACCGGTTACATTAGGGGGATAAAAGCATCTGATAAGGGATATAAGGGAACTCGTAACATAACGTGTACAAGGTCGAGTAGTAGAAGTAACGGAGTCACAAAGTACAGTTTACCGGTTACATTAGGGGGATAAAACCATCTGATAAGGGATATAAGGGAACTCGTAACATAACGTGTACAAGGTCGAGTAGTAGAAGTAACGCAGTCACAAAGAACAGTTTACCGGTTACATTATTGGGATAAAACCATCTGATAAGGGATATAAGGGAACTCGTAACATAACGTGTACAAGGTCGAGTAGTAGAAGTAACGCAGTCACAAAGAACAGTTTACCGGTTACATTAGGGGGATAAAACCATCTGATAAGGGATATAAGGGAACTCGTAACATAACGTGTACAAGGTCGAGTAGTAGAAGTAACGCAGTCACAAAGAACAGTTTACCGGTTACATTAGGGGGATAAAACCATCTGATAAGGGATATAAGGGAACTCGTAACATAACGTGTACAAGGTCGAGTAGTAGAAGTAACGGAGTCACAAAGAACAGTTTACCGGTTACATTATTGGGATAAAACCATCTGATAAGGGATATAAGGGAACTCGTAACATAACGTGTACAAGGTCGAGTAGTAGAAGTAACGGAGTCACAAAGAACAGTTTACCGGTTACATTAGGGGGATAAAACCATCTGATAAGGGATATAAGGGAACTCGTAACATAACGTGTACAAGGTCGAGTAGTAGAAGTAACGGAGTCACAAAGAACAGTTTACCGGTTACATTATTGGGATAAAACCATCTGATAAGGGATATAAGGGAACTCGTAACATAACGTGTACAAGTTCGAGTAGTAGAAGTAACGGAGTCACAAAGAACAGTTTACCGGTTACATTATTGGGATAAAACCATCTGATAAGGGATATAAGGGAACTCGTAACATAACGTGTACAAGGTCGAGTAATAGAAGTAACGGAGTCACAAAGAACAGTTTACCGGTTACATTAGGAGGATAAAACCATCTGATAAGGGATATAAGGGAACTCGTAACATAACGTGTACAAGGTCGAGTAGTAGAAGTAACGGAGTCACAAAGAACAGTTTACCGGTTACATTAGGAGGATAAAACCATCTGATAAGGGATATAAGGGAACTCGTAACATAACGTGTACAAGGTCGAGTAGTAGAAGTAACGCAGTCACAAAGAACAGTTTACCGGTTACATTATTGGGATAAAACCATCTGATAAGGGATATAAGGGAACTCGTAACATAAAGTGTACAAGGTCGAGTAGTAGAAGTAACGCAGTCACAAAGAACAGTTTACCGGTTACATTAGGGGGATAAAACCATCTGATAAGGGATATAAGGGAACTCGTAACATAACGTGTACAAGGTCGAGTAGTAGAAGTAACGCAGTCACAAAGAACAGTTTACCGGTTACATTAGGGGGATAAAACCATCTGATAAGGGATATAAGGGAACTCGTAACATAACGTGTACAAGGTCGAGTAGTAGAAGTAACGGAGTCACAAAGAACAGTTTACCGGTTACATTATTGGGATAAAACCATCTGATAAGGGATATAAGGGAACTCGTAACATAACGTGTACAAGGTCGAGTAGTAGAAGTAACGGAGTCACAAAGAACAGTTTACCGGTTACATTATTGGGATAAAACCATCTGATAAGGGATATAAGGGAACTCGTAACATAACGTGTACAAGGTCGAGTAGTAGAAGTAACGCAGTCACAAAGAACAGTTTACCGGTTACATTATTGGGATAAAACCATCTGATAAGGGATATAAGGGAACTCGTAACATAACGTGTACAAGGTCGAGTAGTAGAAGTAACGGAGTCACAAAGAACAGTTTACCGGTTACATTAGGGGGATAAAACCATCTGATAAGGGATATAAGGGAACTCGTAACATAACGTGTACAAGGTCGAGTAGTAGAAGTAACGGAGTCACAAAGAACAGTTTACCGGTTACATTAGGGGGATAAAACCATCTGATAAGGGATATAAGGGAACTCGTAACATAACGTGTACAAGGTCGAGTAGTAGAAGTAACGGAGTCACAAAGAACAGTTTACCGGTTACATTAGGGGGATAAAACCATCTGATAAGGGATATAAGGGAACTCGTAACATAACGTGTACAAGGTCGAGTAGTAGAAGTAACGGAGTCACAAAGAACAGTTTACCGGTTACATTAGGGGGATAAAACCATCTGATAAGGGATATAAGGGAACTCGTAACATAACGTGTACAAGGTCGAGTAGTAGAAGTAACGGAGTCACAAAGAACAGTTTACCGGTTACATTAGGGGGATAAAACCACATGATAAGGGATATAAGGGAACTCGTAACATAACGTGTACAAGGTCGAGTAGTAGAAGTAACGGAGTCACAAAGAACAGTTTACCGGTTACATTAGGGGGATAAAACCATCTGATAAGGGATATAAGGGAACTCGTAACATAACGTGTACAAGGTCGAGTAGTAGAAGTAACGGAGTCACAAAGAACAGTTTACCGGTTACATTAGGGGGATAAAACCATCTGATAAGGGATATAAGGGAACTCGTAACATAACGTGTACAAGGTCGAGTAGTAGAAGTAACGGAGTCACAAAGAACAGTTTACCGGTTACATTAGGGGGATAAAACCATCTGATAAGGGATATAAGGGAACTCGTAACATAACGTGTACAAGGTCGAGTAGTAGAAGTAACGGAGTCATAAAGAACAGTTTACCGGTTACATTAGGGGGATAAAACCATCTGATAAGGGATATAAGTGAACTCGTAACATAACGTGTACAAGGTCGAGTAGTAGAAGTAACGGAGTCACAAAGAACAGTTTACCGGTTACATTAGGGGGATAAAACCATCTGATAAGGGATATAAGGGAACTCGTAACATAACGTGTACAAGGTCGAGTAGTAGAAGTAACGGAGTCACAAAGAACAGTTTACCGGTTACATTAGGGGGATAAAACCATCTGATAAGGGATATAAGGGAACTCGTAACATAACGTGTACAAGGTCGAGTAGTAGAAGTAACAGAGTCACAAAGAACAGTTTACCGGTTACATTAGGGGGATAAAACCATCTGATAAGGGATATAAGGGAACTCGTAACATAACGTGTACAAGGTCGAGTAGTAGAAGTAACAGAGTCACAAAGAACAGTTTACCGGTTACATTAGGGGGATAAAACCATCTGATAAGGGATATAAGGGAACTCGTAACATAACGTATACAAGGTCGAGTAGTAGAAGTAACGGAGTCACAAAGAACAGTTTACCGGTTACATTAGGGGGATAAAACCATCTGATAAGGGATATAAGGGAACTCGTAACATAACGTGTACAAGGTCGAGTAGTAGAAGTAACGGAGTCACAAAGAACAGTTTACCGGTTACATTAGGGGGATAAAACCATCTGATAAGGGATATAAGGGAACTCGTAACATAACGTGTACAAGGTCGAGTAGTAGAAGTAACGGAGTCACAAAGAACAGTTTACCGGTTACATTAGGGGGATAAAACCATCTGATAAACGATATAAGGGAACTCGTAACATAACGTGTACAAGGTCGAGTAGTAGAAGTAGCGGAGTCACAAAGAACATTTACCGGTTACATTAGGGGGATAAAACCATCTGATAAGGGATATAAGGGAACTCGTAACATAACGTGTACAAGGTCGAGTAGTAGAAGTAACGGAGTCACAAAGAACAGTTTACCGGTTACATTAGGGGGATAAAACCATCTGATAAGGGATATAAGGGAACTCGTAACATAACGTGTACAAGGTCGAGTAGTAGAAGTAACGGAGTCACAAAGAACAGTTTACCAGTTACATTAGGGGGATAAAACCATCTGATAAGGGATATAAGGGAACTCGTAACATAACGTGTACAAGGTCGAGTAGTAGAAGTAACGGAGTCACAAAGAACAGTTTACCGGTTACATTAGGGGGATAAAACCATCTGATAAGGGATATAAGGGAACTCGTAACATAACGTGTACAAGGTCGAGTAGTAGAAGTAACGGAGTCACAAAGAACAGTTTACCGGTTACATTAGGGGGATAAAACCATCTGATAAGGGATATAAGGGAACTCGTAACATAACGTGTACAAGGTCGAGTAGTAGAAGTAACGGAGTCACAAAGAACAGTTTACCGGTTACATTAGGGGGATAAAACCATCTGATAAGGGATATAAGGGAACTCGTAACATAACGTGTACAAGGTCGAGTAGTAGAAGTAGCGGAGTCACAAAGAACATTTACCGGTTACATTAGGGGGATAAAACCATCTGATAAGGGATATAAGGGAACTCGTAACATAACGTGTACAAGGTCGAGTAGTAGAAGTAACGGAGTCACAAGGAACAGTTTACCGGTTACATTAGGGGGATAAAAGAATCTGATAAGGGATATAAGGGAACTCGTAACATAACGTGTACAAGGTCGAGTAGTAGAAGTAACGGAGTCATAAAGAACAGTTTACCGGTTACATTAAGCTGATAAAACCATCTGATAAGGGATATAAGGACTCGTAACATAACGTGTACAAGGTCGAGTAGTAGAAGTAACGGAGTCACAAAGAACAGTTTACCGGTTACATTAGGGGGATAAAACCATCTGATAAGGGATATAAGGGAACTCGTAACATAACGTGTACAAGGTCGAGTAGTAGAAGTAACGGAGTCACAAAGAACAGTTTACCGGTTACATTAGGGGGATAAAACCATCTGATAAGGGATATAAGGGAACTCGTAACATAACGTGTACAAGGTCGAGTAGTAGAAGTAACGGTGTCACAAAGAACAGTTTACCGGTTACATTAGGGGGATAAAACCATCTGATAAGGGATATAAGGGAACTCGTAACATAACGTGTACAAGGTCGAGTAGTAGAAGTAACAGAGTCACAAAGAACAGTTTACCGGTTACATTAGGGGGATAAAACCATCTGATAAGGGATATAAGGGAACTCGTAACATAACGTGTACAAGGTCGAGTAGTAGAAGTAACGGAGTCACAAAGAACAGTTTACCGGTTACATTAGGGGGATAAAACCATCTGATAAGGGATATAAGGGAACTCGTAACATAACGTGTACAAGGTCGAGTAGTAGAAGTAACAGAGTCACAAAGAACAGTTTACCGGTTACATTAGGGGGATAAAACCATCTGATAAGGGATATAAGGGAACTCGTAACATAACGTGTACAAGGTCGAGTAGTAGAAGTAACAGAGTCACAAAGAACAGTTTACCGGTTACATTAGGGGGATAAAACCATCTGATAAGGGATATAAGGGAACTCGTAACATAACGTATACAAGGTCGAGTAGTAGAAGTAACGGAGTCACAAAGAACAGTTTACCGGTTACATTAGGGGGATAAAACCATCTGATAAGGGATATAAGGGAACTCGTAACATAACGTGTACAAGGTCGAGTAGTAGAAGTAACGGAGTCACAAAGAACAGTTTACCAGTTACATTAGGGGGATAAAACCATCTGATAAGGGATATAAGGGAACTCGTAACATAACGTGTACAAGGTCGAGTAGTAGAAGTAACGGAGTCACAAAGAACAGTTTACCGGTTACATTAGGGGGATAAAACCATCTGATAAGGGATTAAGGGAACTCGTAACATAACGTGTACAAGGTCGAGTAGTAGAAGTAGCGGAGTCACAAAGAACATTTACCGGTTACATTAGGGGGATAAAACCATCTGATAAGGGATATAAGGGAACTCGTAACATAACGTGTACAAGGTCGAGTAGTAGAAGTAACGGAGTCACAAGGAACAGTTTACCGGTTACATTAGGGGGATAAAACCATCTGATAAGGGATATAAGGGAACTCGTAACATAACGTGTACAAGGTCGAGTAGTAGAAGTAACGGAGTCATAAAGAACAGTTTACCGGTTACATTAGGCTGATAAAACCATCTGATAAGGGATATAAGGACTCGTAACATAACGTGTACAAGGTCGAGTAGTAGAAGTAACGGAGTCACAAAGAACAGTTTACCGGTTACATTAGGGGGATAAAACCATCTGATAAGGGATATAAGGGAACTCGTAACATAACGTGTACAAGGTCGAGTAGTAGAAGTAACGGAGTCACAAAGAACAGTTTACCGGTTACATTAGGGGGATAAAACCATCTGATAAGGGATATAAGGGAACTCGTAACATAACGTGTACAAGGTCGAGTAGTAGAAGTAACGGAGTCACAAAGAACAGTTTACCGGTTACATTAGGGGGATAAAACCATCTGATAAGGGATATAAGGGAACTCGTAACATAACGTGTACAAGGTCGAGTAGTAGAAGTAACAGAGTCACAAAGAACAGTTTACCGGTTACATTAGGGGGATAAAACCATTTGATAAGGGATATAAGGGAACTCGTAACATAACGTGTACAAGGTCGAGTAGTAGAAGTAACGGAGTCACAAAGAACAGTTTACCGGTTACATTAGGGGGATAAAACCATCTGATAAGGGATATAAGGGAACTCGTAACATAACGTGTACAAGGTCGAGTAGTAGAAGTAACAGAGTCACAAAGAACAGTTTACCGGTTACATTAGGGGGATAAAACCATCTGATAAGGGATATAAGGGAACTCGTAACATAACGTGTACAAGGTCGAGTAGTAGAAGTAACAGAGTCACAAAGAACAGTTTACCGGTTACATTAGGGGGATAAAACCATCTGATAATTGATATAAGGGAACTCGTAACATAACGTATACAAGGTCGAGTAGTAGAAGTAACGGAGTCACAAAGAACAGTTTACCGGTTACATTAGGGGGATAAAACCATCTGATAAGGGATATAAGGACTCGTAACATAACGTGTACAAGGTCGAGTAGTAGAAGTAACGGAGTCACAAAGAACAGTTTACCGGTTACATTAGGGGGATAAAACCATCTGATAAGGGATATAAGGACTCGTAACATAACGTGTACAAGGTCGAGTAGTAGAAGTAACGGAGTCACAAAGAACAGTTTACCGGTTACATTAGGGGGATAAAACCATCTGATAAGGGATATAAGGGAACTCGTAACATAACGTGTACAAGGTCGAGTAGTAGAAGTAACAGAGTCACAAAGAACAGTTTACCGGTTACATTAGGGGGATAAAACCATCTGATAAGGGATATAAGGGAACTCGTAACATAACGTGTACAAGGTCTATTAGTAGAAGTAACGGAGTCACAAAGAACAGTTTACCGGTTACACTATTTGTAAGAAGAAGAACAACGAGAGACAGATAGGTAGGAGAAATAGGAGGTCGTTATTATCCCCTGGTACTGAATTATGGTCTCGCGTGGGTAACGTCTCTTTCTTGAAGTAGAACCGCTCTTAAGCTAGGTCCTGGCAATATGTATAGCCACCTGTTCATTGTGACTACTCCTTTTAGTGACTACGTGTCAGCTTGACGACTGTTTTATAAACTCATATAAAATGTTAAATCTGAAATTGAAACTTACACATATTATCTGAATTCTTAAAATATTTGCCCGAGTTCTATAGATTCATAAACTTAAAACAGTAGACGCTAAAATATGTGTATAGTGTATAATTGAAGCGCTCACATTTCTGTAGGCTTACAAACCTCGAGATAAATAAATACAGAATTTGTAATAAGAAGCCTAACGTAATTTTAAATGTGAATCAATTCAAGAAAAAACAATAATGTAGTTTTAAATAATTGAGAAAACGGTGGAATATCGAGTCAAAGATATTTATTATAATAATGCAACGTTTCGGCAACTATTTTTGCCCTCATCTAATAGAACTAGAACTACAAGTAGTGGCCGAAATATTGCATTGATTGGATAATCTTTGTCTCGATTATTTCTCAATTATTTATTACTTATTTCGAAGGCCTAAAAAACATTAATTTTAATAATATAATTTTGTGATTTTAAGATAATATTTAAAGATAATTAAGTCTATAGCACCTATAAAGATGTCATTCATGCTATATATAAAGATAAATACAAACTAGTTATTTAACTTTTATATTTTCACAAAAGTTTATTTCATTACTTTAACAACAGAGAATTAGATTTTTAATCGGCCAACGAACCGCCCACTGATCTTGTCTCATTGAATTGTTTGGAGTTTTTAAATTCTTTGTGAAAACGTGAGGTATTTTAGATTTTCATCAAATAACAAAGTGTTTGTAACTTAGAAACAATTCTGCGCCACTCGTTGTGTGACAGTTGTTTAGTGAACAAGTTGTTGAGATTGTTCGAATTTCTTAGAATAACGTTTGAGAAAAGGGTTCATTAAACATGAAGTAAATAGCGCATTATCTGCCACAGCTATTCTAGAGCAATTACAGATTTTATAAATTATGTTTGTACATTCAAACACCTAAATAATTAATATATTTTCATTTATATTTCGCTATTTTCTGAAAATTATAGTAAAGATACAAATTAAAAATATTTTGAAAATATAAAAACCGTAAAAGGCTTAAATGGGAAACTTGAAGCAATTAAAGTTACAAACTATAAAAATGTAATACACTTACTTTTAGGCCTAACCGCTACTTGATATCTTTTCTGTGAAACAAATAGACTTAGTAGAAAGACATAGTAACAAATATACATCCTACAGCGTCATAACATACTTTAGTGATATTGTTTCCAAACAGTTTTGGCATATTAAGGAATCTGTAAACTGGGTTCAACCTATAATATTTTAAATAACAAACCTAATAACCAAAACATAACTTTATTTAATCTCTTGATGTACATTTCAGTTACCAGATAACCATCTTCAGAAGTACTGAACAAAATTAATTTAATTTACAACGTAACATATATAGCAAAAAAATATCGAGGTTATAAATTTATTGTTATTTTGTCATAATCATTGTCACTTAAAATCAGCTGTTTTTTATTTAATCAATCAAGGAATATAAAACTGAATTAGGAATAGGCCCTTTGTCACAATTCATTAATTTATTATGTCTACATTTATATATATATAAATTCTTTCAAAAACATTTATTAAACTTATGTTGCTAACATTTTTCATTAACTTAATAATATTGGAATCTAAACTATGGTTTGTGACTATTATATGTTCTGCTACACTAGATTTTTCTGGTCGGAAGTACTTGATATGGGGAATATGTTCTTTAAATCTAGTGACAATTTTTCTCCTAGACTGCTCTATATAAATTCGATCACAATCTTCACAATTTATTTTATATATACCCGATTTTTCTAATATAGGAATCTTATCTTTTGGATTTTCTAACAAACTTCCTAAATTATTTGAACTTTTAAACGCGATTGTAATATTAAACTTGTTAAAAATACTGTACAATCCTCTTGTAATATCCATGTCATACGGTAAACTAATGTCTCTTCTATTTCCTTCTTCCGGTAATAAATATGAGGCATCTTTCATCAACAGTTTTCTTTTTTGTTTCCGTAATATGTTATCAATAACTTTAATATCAAAATGGTTCCACCTAGCAATATCTTTAATATTTGTTAATTCATTATAAAATCGTTTTTTTGTTAGCGGCACTTTAAGAAGTCTATTCATCATCGAATTAAAGGTTGCTAGTTTGTGTTGAAAGCAATTGTTAGAACTATTTAGTAAATATCGGTTATTATTCGTTGGTATTCTGTACATGTCGAACTCCAGTTTGTTACCTACTTTGATAGAAGAAATATTATTCTGTAGATGTCGAACTCCAGTTTGTTACCTACTTTGATACAAGAAATATTATTCTGTAGATGTCGAACTCCAGTTTGTTACCTACTTTGATACAAGAAATATTATTCTGTACATGTCGAACTCCAGTTTGTTACCTACTTTGATACAAGAAATATTATTCTGTAGATGTCGAACTCCAGTTTGTTACCTACTTTGATACAAGAAATATTATTCTGTAGATGTCGAACTCCAGTTTGTTACCTACTTTGATACAAGAAATATTATTCTGTAGATGTCGAACTCCAGTTTGTTACCTACTTTGATACAAGAAATATTATTCTGTAGATGTCGAACTCCAGTTTGTTACCTACTTTGATACAAGAAATATTATTCTGTAGATGTCGAACTCCAGTTTGTTACCTACTTTGATACAAGAAATATTATTCTGTAGATGTCGAACTCCAGTTTGTTACCTACTTTGATACAAGAAATATTATTCTGTACATGTCGAACTCCAGTTTGTTACCTACTTTGATACAAGAAATATTATTCTGTAGATGTCGAACTCCAGTTTGTTACCTACTTTGATACAAGAAATATTATTCTGTAGATGTCGAACTCCAGTTTGTTACCTACTTTGATACAAGAAATATTATTCTGTAGATGTCGAACTCCAGTTTGTTACCTACTTTGATACAAGAAATATTATTCTGTAGATGTCGAACTCCAGTTTGTTACCTACTTTGATGCAAGAAATATTATTCTTTAGATGTCGAACTCCAGTTTGTTACCTACTTTGATACAAGAAATATTATTCTGTAGATGTCGAACTCCAGTTTGTTACCTACTTTGATACAAGAAATATTATTCTGTAGATGTTGAACTCCAGTTTGTTACCTACTTTGATACAAGAAATATCCAAAAATATTAATGGCGTGAATTTAATTCAGTGTAAGGGTTCAACTTGCACTAGATTTCATCGTGCTTAAAAAATGTCCATTAGCTTTTGTATCTAGAATAGAAACAGCTTTGAAAAGAATGAATTTAGGGGGGAAACGTTGTTTACTGAATCGCATATTGACGGAAAATTTTCAGAGAAAAACATTGCAGTTGTGAAAAAACTGTCGTAGCATCACGACACTGGGTCTGTTGCGGTTTCTTGGAAATAGGATTTTCATTCCTTCTATTAGCTCACTTTCTCCTTTTATATATTTATATATCTTGACAAATTGTCAATCGTTAATAAAAATACGTTTAATGCATCCAATTAATTTCAAATACATTTTGTCTAAACTGTAGCGGATAACGATTGATGTTAATACAGTTTTTTTCAAATATTTATTCATTAATTTAAATTTTAAAAGGTTGATGTCCCAGTCGGATTCGAAATGACTAACTACATGTTTGAAAGCCAGCTCTTTGGCGCTGAGGAAACATTACCACAGTTAGAAATCTGTTACTTAAAGATATATAAGAAATTATAAGAGAAGGTTTCTTGCAAGAGCTGAATAGAATGAGAAATTACAGGTCACCATCAGTTTCATAAATTAATAACGGTACAAAGAAATAGTCCAGTACCATACATTGTATAGAGAGGAAGTTGGAAAACTGTAAGGAAATTTGGGTTCTATTCCACCACTTAATATTGTGATTCTCTCATATGTATATAATAATTATAAAATAAAAAGTAATAAAAGTAAAATTTGTATTTCGGTAGGAATTTACTTCCTATAGAAAATTTGTTTTCTATCCTACTTGTTTTTTTAATGAAAAAAGAAAAGCGAATGCAGCCAGAAAACTTAATGGTGGATGTAGATATCAATAAAATAGTAAAATAATTCATTAAAATTATTATTATAGTTTATTTTTTCATTAAATATAATTAATTTCCTGTTTTTCATAGTAATCTTGGAGAAACAATTTGTATATTTTTTCAATTGCTTCTATTAGTTCACACTTTCCTTATATATACCTTGTTCAAATTTTTAATCATTATTAAAATACTTTTTATTCATACACTCAAGCTGAAATACAATTTTTTTAAACTTGCAGTGAATGACAATAATTGGTGTTAATACAATTTGTTTCATATTACAGTTGATGTTAAAACATTAATTAATTATATTTAATTAAATAATTTTAGTTTTACATAGGAAAAAACTTTTCAGAAAAGGGAAAAGGTACGTCGTATAGTTATTTCGTACCATTTGGCGTAAAAAAATGATAACATATGATTTCATAAATCAGCTGATTTTATGTTATAGGTTATGTGGTGGAACAGCTGTTTTAACGTACAGGTTATGTTCCTTATTTATATTTATTGTAATTATTTAGTAAAAAGTAACTAAAATATTATTTTTATAAGTTGAACAAAAAAGTAATTGGCTTTAAAAGATTGTTGTTTATATTACTAGCTTATTTTATTAAACAGTAGCAAATTAAATTAATATGTTATTTAAAAAATCCAAAAATATTTAATTATGCAACTAATACATTTGCCCGAAAATTTACAATGTAGTGTTCTGACACGTTTTCAGATAAAACCGTTTATTATTTAGATGGATGGTTTATGGTACTTTTGAAATGAAATTTAGTTTAATTTTTTTTCTTGTAAACGAAGGCGTCTTAATTAAGTTTATTTTCAGTAACATGAAACACAATGAAGAAAACGACCAAACAAAAAGAATTACAATCGGTTGTTTTTTTTTATTACAAGATCAATGTTGTTTATATTTTAAATTAGGTGTGTCTACTTTATTAAATTTAATACCTATTTAATAAATTCATTATTGGATAGCTGTTCCCTTTCTTGGGCACAAAAACATGTTAGAAATTAAGAGTTAGGCAATTACTATAGACCGAGAACCACGAGGATTATATTTCGTATTTTGGTTCATATTAAATCAATATTGAAATAAATCAGAAATAATTTATAATTTCATTTAGTTTTTGTAAAAATTTCTATTGACATTTTAAGAAACAATGAATAATAGCATGTTCTTAAAAAAACATATAAAATGATTATATAACCTTTGCAAAGTAAACGTGCAGAAATGTTATTACAGTATTTATATATTCCTTGAACGTTTGCTTACTCTAGTCCTCTATTTGCTAATTCTTTGCCACATTGCTCATGATTATCTATCTTGTGTGTGTAATAAGCTAGACATAATTTGTACCACAAACCTAGACTAAATATTTAAATTTCATTCATTACTTACCACTTGTTATTTTAAAATAGTTTGGAAATTATTATGAACCACCATTTTGGTTTACAGACCCAATAGTTTTCACACGCACATTATATTATAAAAAAATATACCTAAATATGTAAAACATATTGAAAAACACTAAAAATAATCAAACTTTGAAGAAATGCAAAACTATCTTTACTTTACAAAACAAACACAACTAAAACTTCAAAGTTTTCTTAAAAAACAGAGCGCCTGACCTTATAGAAACCTACTGCGTTACAATATAGCTACAGAGTAACAGGCTGGGACAGGTTTGTTTGGAAACAAAATCAAATATGCAAAACATTTTTAAATAGTAACATATAATTTTGTTGGGAGACTAAATAAACTGTTTTTGTATACTAAGCAATACAAATACTAACTTATTTAGATTTTTTGCAAATTAAATATGCAAGTAAATATTTATTATATTATGTTATATTAATTTATTATTATATATACAATAAACATTATAATAAAGTTACTACAATTTTGAACTTGTTAAGTTAGTAACGGGCTATATTTTGTATATTTGTATATTTCAAACTTATAATTTAGGTAATAATATGGTTTTAATTTAATAGGGGAAAATGGAAGGAAAAAGGGTTATGTCAGTATAAGGTTTTAGCATTGTTTTAGAATGGAAAATAAAGCTAAATGAAGGAAATTAGGTCAATTTCATAAATAAGCTAGTAGAATATCCACCACAATTACGAGGTATTAATGGAACCGTCATACCTTATGTAAAAATTGCAGGCATTTACCTAGATGCTAAGTTAAGGTGGAAGCACCACATCTCAATGACGAAGGTGAAACTATATATTAAATATTGTAAGTACTGTAGACTCCTGAATAAAAACCCGTCTGGCTGTATGAAAACAACTATGGGGATGTTCCACAGTAAAGTACTAGGGATTAAAGTAAATGCCCCTATTCATAAAGATTTGAATATTTCAGAGTCATCAGACGGCAAAACTGAAATTGACCTGTGCAAAAATATCGGTAATTTTATAGATTAGTGTAACATACTGACATTTTTTATTGCAATTCAGTATGTTGCATAAATATTTGTTGTTTATTATTGTAGAATCGGCTTTGTTTGAAAGAATTTTTGTTTTTTGAAGATGTTTCAATGACATAGCTAGTCGAAAGGCACTCCATGTTGAATACGTGAACCATCACAAGGTCTTTTTCTGAATATACAAAGGGGTACATTTCGAATCATGAGCTAGGTCCGGTGGGGAATAGAGTTTTGCTCATTCTCGCACGACACAGGCTAGAAGGAGGATCCTTGGTCTTGCAGTTGTGTTGAAGTTTTTTAACGTAATTTCTAAAGTTTATTAACAACGCCAAATGTTTTATTAAGGGCTTTGTTACGCTTAGTTGGTTGTTTTCAAAATTTAAATTTGTGATAAAAGTGAGCTCGTGTAATTATTATATATCCTAACAAAGCCATGTAAGTTTAAGTGGTTGCCAAGGTATGTGTTTATAAATTTAATTTTTTGATATTTTTGTTTAATTCAAATCAGTTAATACAGAACTACTTAGCTTTGTCTTAATAAAGGTAGAGAATGAAGGTAATTGAAGTTTCTTAAACAAATTAAATCACACTAGAATCATTTGCAAAATACTGGAGGTTACAATAGGTATTTAGCCCAAACCCACTGGATTTGCAAGAATTTTAACTAATATTAAGAATAAGTAGGAAGATAAAAACAAATAAACGAAAGTAGGGAAAACTAGACAAATTGTTAGAACAAAATTTATATTCAAATCAAAACATCATGTAAAGTAAAAGGCTCTCATAAAAGTCGAGATAAAATAATTATTTAATACAAACAGAGAGGAGTCGAGGCGTTGGTCCATTTACACAACAGAGCTTGCTCAAAGATTGTGAATCTTTTTCCCAATGAAGCATTAGTGGCACCAGAATCAGCGAATTAGGGCGTGTTTTAAAGCTCTAGAAAATATAAGTGCAATTAGGTTGTAAAGAGTGCAAAGATTTGATATGGAAGTGTTCCGATATTAGAGTTATATGCTCAAATATCAAATTACCATCACCTCGACCAGTAGAATGTATAAATATAAAACGACGTGAATACTTGTCTATGCCGTGGAAGACACTTTTGTCTAATTTCATTCACAGATGCTAAAACACCAACCACCTGCAATGCACCCACATTTTAACAAAATACATCTGCATTAAATAAAAATTTAACAATAATAATTTGTTGCAAATACAATCACATGGAACTTATTTTTACTTAAATGAGAAGAGATTACAAAAACAATACTAAATACAATTGGTTTCAAAAGTGTTAGAGAACCCAAATATAGCAATAAAACTCAAAGTAACTTTACTAAAGGGAAATATGCCGAATATAAACACATTAACTTTCTGCGGTATTTTAGTTCAAGTTTGCCATTACATTACCCACTGATTTGCTTATAACTACCTAAAGGGAATACAATTATTATTTAAAAAAATTTAAGTCAATTATTACTCAAATCAACACAGAAAAAAATTGTTTAGTTTTTTTTTTTTTATTTCGTAGTTACAGTTAGAGTAATATAAATATGTATATACATATGTCAGAATAATAACATAAGGGGACAAAATAGAAAGAGAATTTCCTTTCAATTTTCCATTTTTCTTTCTATGTATTGTGTTGGAATATTATATTTGTTTGTTCCTATGTATACGTTTTCTTTTTTTTTGTCGCTTGCATTGTGTTGTAGTTTCTTTTCGCTTTGCTTACGCATTGTCTGTTTGTGAAGCAAAGTTCGATACAGTTAATCCAGTTTGTTTGTTTATTTTATTCCCCTCGTTCATTATTAATATAGAGCATTATTTATGTAGTTGTGTGGTAACCATGGCAACATTGTAGGTTGTGCAATGTGGGTTCCGACGAGACAAGATGAGGACAAAAGAAATCTGCTAATGCATCTTTCAAAAGTACATTTATAGCTATGGGAAAGTTGGTTCAGTGCCATAGCGATAGACTTCGTACATGAAGATACTTAGTTCGAATCCAACCTAAACCTGAAAGATTTTTGTAATTAATTATTAAATAAATATTTTTAAAAAAACATATATCCTCAATTGTCATTACCTATAGGATAAAAAATGTATTTGAACTTGATTGTATGAATAAAATCGTATATAATTAACAACTGAATACTTGTACAAGATGAACATCTATATCAGGAGAGTGTAAGCTAATAGAAAGAATTTAATAAAATGTTTCACAGTTACGTCACAACAGTGATCAAAGAAAATTTACCTCCCGATTATTTTTAATGCAATTGAAGAATGTAAAGGAGCCTCGGAGTTATTTTATAACAAGTTTAGAACTAATTCTCGTGACGACTATATATTTAACAGCATTAAACTGTAACAAATGTTCTTTAGCCATAATCGTATCTTAAACAAAGCTCATTTTATTGTGAAATAAGGGTTCTTTAAAACAAAATTGTTTGCAAAAGATTAGAAAATATTTGCACAATGCTTTCAAAAGTAAACTTTTTCATTGCGAAACTTAGCCGTAAACGTTTAACATTGTCTCGTCTTCTGCAGAGTAACATCCAGCAATGTTATTTTGGTAATTATTTCTCATTTTTGTTGTCTTGAATCAGAAAAAAATATTATTATTATAAAGACTTCTTTTTAAAATATTCGCTTTAATAAATTCACGTATCCAAAATAAAGATGTTTTTAAAAGCTTTTGCATGTAATAATACTTTCCAGTACGAAGTTAAAGTTAGAGGAATTGCGAAAGTTTCTTTGACAAAGACGTTTGTAATAATGTACGACTTGGAAGGAAACACTCGTTATGCATGAGTTAGCTTTGAATACATTAGAAAGACTTGGAAAAATCAAATAGGTTTCCCTGATGTAAAGTTACAAAACAAATTGTTAAAAGATAGAGAAAGGAAATGTAAAATTACCGTTTTAAAACACCAGAAGAATTAATGAAAGAAAATATAAGCAAATCCTTATACAGACAGTGGCGACGACTGGGAGAGGAAACTAGAGATGCAGAATAAGACCCGGACCATACAAAAACATAACAACCAAGTTAGAAACCCAGGCTAGATTCTGACGTGAAAGATATTTACTAAAGTGAACAAAGATAGAAAAACAAACTCTTTACAAAACAATAAACTACAAGATTCTACAATAATAAGAAACAAGATACAATATAAGCAGCCTATAAGATACTACAACAATAAATTTGTGGGATGAGCGAATGATGAAAGTTAAACTAAAAGGTGGCACTCTGGACATGAGAAAATTCTGCATATAAAGAAAAAATGCAATGAATAATAAATGGGCTATTGGGGAAGAAATAGTAGGCTAACCAGCAAAGAAAAATATTTTAAAAAACAGGATGGAAGCCGCTCAGATTACGAAGAGATAAAAGATCTTGAAGAGACGATATTCAGCAAGCTTCGGAGAGATGTACCCTAAACTATGGAAAATATAAAACATGTTGATTACAGCTGTAAAAATATAATTGTTTTATATATTAAATGCGAGAAATTATAAACTCTCTGTAAATAACGTTTAACACTACAATTCTCTTCATCAACGTATTTATAGGCAGATATTTATTCAATGAAACTCAAACTCTAAGGTATTACAAGAAATTCTTTCTCTTTCAGAATAAAAGTAGTAAGGGGGAACACGTACTATGCAATACAAAATTGCTTCCAAGATATGCGATCTGGTTACAAAACAAAATAAACCACCTAAACTGTTTTCAACACAAAACCTTTCTAAATCCAAAGTCGCGGTAGATCGACGGAAAGGAGTGTTATTAAATTTATTGATGCCCTTGACAGAACCACTTCCTATTTGTGGAGCATCTTTCCTCGCGAAATGCCAACCAATCAAACTTTATAGACACTATGTCGCTCGTATTCCCTCAAGATGATTGCTCTTGCATCCATTTATTCCAATAGTGTAATACTAAAATAAGTGACCATCAAATTTAGCACCCGTATTATACCAAGTTCCGAAAACGTTTTTTACTATTCTAAATAAAATTTGTCCATTTCCCTTAAATCTGTCTATTTACATTCTTTACGTCCTACGTACGATAACAACACTTTAGAACGTCGACCGTAATATTTTTAGAGTTAAATTCCACTCTTATTTTTCTTATCTTTGGAACAGATAAAATATTTTAGAAATATATTTTTTATTTGCTCTTAAATAAAAATACTTTTTCCTTTTTGTGCTTTTTCAGGTCTGTTTCACAGAGGCTTTAGTACTTCACGGTGATTTGAAGACCGTATTTGTTTCAATGTTAACTGCTTTCATCCTTAATTTCTGTTTACAACGCCTTGCATTCTAAAAGCCATAAGACATTTTGTAAAGTAAAAATGTCTTAAACTATTTTTGTATACATAATAATATGTATACATTTGTTTTTAATAACCCTAACGCTTTATCTAAACTAGGACGTAGACTTTGGGAGAAGTGTCTCATAGTCAAACGGGTCCGGAAGTCAGAGTTACGGTCTGAGTTGACGAAGGGACACATATCCCAAAACGCCGTCTTGATTTAGACAAAATATAATATCTGCTATAGCAATGTCTGTTTACATATTATTTATGTTAAAGTCTGAAAAAGTACCTCACGTTGAGGATGGGAAACATATTGTAATAAATTAATAATTTTAATCGTAATAATTTCGTTCTGATAATCGTTGAAACACATTTCGTAAGACATAATTCAAGTAACATAGGTTCGATGCAAGTGAGTAATATAGAATGTTTATAATGTTGATGTTTAGCAAAGTTTATCTCATGGCAAGTGTTTGATTGATCATATAAGATTGGCATGAGGAGTGAATGAACTGAGCTACGTCAGGTTTAATGCTCAATCGACTTTAGCAATCAGTTGAGGACTCCAAACCTTGTACACCGTCTCATAATACCAATTAAACTCATCTTATATTAATTACTGTATGATATACTACACTCTTCAGATGATTAATTACCAACCTACTAAATTGAGATGAAGGATTGATATAAAATTTAAACCGGCGGGAAAACTTTTCCAATTTGGGCTAAAGGGATGTACCTATTGTCTACGTAACCATATCACTTCTCTTATTCCCAATGCACAGTGTAAAATTTTAAAATATTTATTCATTTTCAATGCTTCAAGTAAAATTTATTGCAACGTAAATTTTAAAATAATTGTATTGCAAAGTTAAAGGTGGTTAACATTAAGCATTCAAATAGAAAAGCGCAAAAACAGAGAAATTGGCCAAACTAATTGTTCCATCTGAAACCAATAGTCTTGCTCAACGAATTATAATTCGCTTGACTGTAAATAATATATTTTATATTAAACAATTGTTCAAATGAATTATTGCATATTTTTCTGTTTAATTAATAATTTTAAGAAGTTTATAAACAATGCAATATATATTTAATTTAATAATTATTTTAGTTTGTTTGTTTAGTTTTTTGTGATTTTTATATATTTTAAGCATTCAACTGTAAGAAAGAGGAGTATTTTTTACGTGAAGCAATTATTTCATCGCTCAGAAGAAGTAGAATATATCTAATGTAAGCATTGTTTTTACTTGTACTTTGTTGTGCGTCAAATATTTTTAATTTTATTCGTTAATTTCAAATATATTCCAAGGTGTATAAATTATTATTTAGCACTCATTGTCCATGTACCTAAAACACAATACTCCTGACGCTATTTATCGTCAGGAGTTTTTGCAGATTCATCAAACTCACCAACAAACTGTGACTATATTCACAGACGGTTCAAAACTGGACAATGGGATAGGTTGTGCATTTTATATGGAAGGACAAACTTTCACTTACGGATTGCCCTCAGCCTGTAGCGTTTTTACTGCAGAACTTTATGCAATTTTCCAAGCTTTAAGATCAATTCCGTCTGCAAAATCTAAATATCTTGTGTGTTGTGATTCCAAAAGTGCTCTCCAGGCTATTCAGGAAATGTACACTAAGAACCCTTTGGTTGGAGACATCTTGTGCTCTATACACAGGCTCCAATTACGAGGTGTCGAGGTGTCATTTCTCTGGGTGCCTGGTCACTGTGGAATATTCGGAAACACTAAAGCAGATGAAGGTGCAAAATTAGCTACAGGTATGTTGCCATCGACACAACGTGTGATGGCATCAGATTTTGTATGCAAAGTTAAATCTACACTATTCTCTGTTTGGAACGAAGAATGGCAAAATGTAAATAGAAACAAGTTGAGGGACATCAAAAATACCGTCCGACCATGGAGGACATCTGTTCGTTCGAATCGTAGGGAGGAAGTGGTGGTTACTCGACTTCGCATCGGCCACTCTTTGTTAACGCATGGATGGTTGATGCGACATGAGGATCCACCACTATGTCAGTTTTGTAGAAATAATATTACAATCAAGCATATACTGCTTGATTGTAATGAGTTAACAAATTTGTATATACGTTACGATCTTCGAGGTAGTTTAAAGGTGGTTTTAAGAGACGATGTCACGGCTTACGCCACCTGAATCTATTTAATAATATTTAAACTATGTATAATTTAGTGTCTTTAGTTTTAGTTGCAATTTGTATTAAACTTTTATTTTATTTTATTTTGTTTAGTTGGTTAGTTTAATTTTAAAATAATTATTTAAAATAACTTTAGTTAGGCGATGATAACCTTCATAGGTTTTTCGCCTGAAAAAAAAAAAAAAAAAAAAAAAAAAAAAAAAAAAAAAAAAAAAAAAAAAAATATTATTTAGCAAAGTTAAATAAAGTAAAGCTAAATATTGTACACATATGAAGTTTAATATAATGATTAAATTAAAATACTGTTACCTTAACTTAACCTAAGACTTTTCATATTTTGTTTGTACGATTTGTATTGGTCACAAAGCTGGCGGGAGGGTGTTCAAAGGGTGGAACAGGGCTTGAAAGGTTGGATTAGATTATTTGAAGCCAGATATAATACGAAAACTCGTGTGATACAGTGTCAAACTACTCACCCAACTGGAAAAAAGATGAAGATAGCTTGCCTTCTTCTTTTCAGTCGAATGTACAAGTTTTCAAATATTTCAGAATCAATTCTTATGACCATATGTTTGTATTGTATAAAATGCACCACATAATGTTAATACCAAGGATTTTATTATTAATGCTTAATGATCTATGTGAAGATCTGAAAACCATTAACTTTGAGTAAATTACAACATATTTACTTTGAAAAGTAAATTTAAATAGATTAAACTTCGGCTATGAGCCAATACATTAGTTCAAACTGCTAAAAATATTGTTAAAAATATTCTTAACTATCTACATTATTTAAATTTTGTTCTTACAAAAGAAGACGAACCGTTCCGCTGCCGATAGAAGGATTAACTTCCGAAGCAGGTGCTGACCCTTGTCTACAAAACATTTTGAGCTATATGGGTCGGTGTACATAGTTATAACTAATACTCCAGATAATTACTCTCAAACGAGTTACTTGGGGTTTTGCTTGTAGACCATTGTTGATAATAGGAGGTAAGTAATGTTGACATACATTCCTGGTACATGTATATATTGACTATATCGTAGCTTCACAAACCTTGTAAACACATTTGACTTCACTAGTATCAAGTTACGGAATTTATTTCTTACTCTGTAACATAATCCGTTATTTATACAATTGATTTATTTTACAATTACCACTTTTGTTTTGATAGTTTTTGTATCTATAGATATACAACGAAATCGGGTCGGCTTTACAGGACATTTTGTAAAGATCAGGATCCAATTTTGTGTGAAAAGAATCAAAAGTATAATAAATACAATACTATATTACATCTGTTGCAATTACCATAAATAATTATAGAATTTAAGAGTAAGCTATGTAGCTAAGGCTGTATCAGGTCGGTTGGCTGTCAATCAAGATGGCATCACAATTTATCTTCAGAATGCTTTAAACGTTAAACTCTTCTTCTGTAACCAAATTTGGGCTCAGATTGACTGTTAGTAATACCGACATATTTAGGTAAGCTAGTCTGTCTTTGAAGCAGATTACAATTTGAAACTTTAGGTCAAGTCAAAAACAAATGATTACAATACTAAGAAGTAGTAAACTAATGTCTGGCCTTGCATCATCGTGTGGCCTTAACAAATATACGAACTTTCCTTACTTTAAATGAATTTGACTAAAACATGTTGGATGAATGGTCATTAGTCTAGTGGAATGTTCTACAACATCGAAATATATGCGGTGACCAAAGTTAGAGCGGAGTGGTGATCCCGAGTGGCGATTGACAACCTTTCAGATTGAGTTATGATGTTTTCATAATCCCTCCTAAATTTGAAAATTAAATGTATACATTAAATTTACAACAGAAAATACTTACATATATTTAGATCTGTGTCCTAGCTTCAAACGAATAAGATAAATATATACTTTAATTAAGAGTTACCGAATATTTAAAAACTGACAGTGGTGAAGGGACTTGAGGACCGTTAGACACATTGTTCCATGCGCCTCTGTCACACAACTGCCGCTTTAAAATTACCATATTTTCAATTATTAATCGGCGATAATGGCCTTTCTGATTTCTCGCCAACAATACATTAAATTTAATGGCGCACAACATGTGCTTCTTCTTAGCAAAACTAAGTACTTCTAAACATCTAAATAAACATTTCAGCAAGGCATTGGCAATTTATAGGTAACGATAAACGCAGTACAATTATAACCCTATAGTGGTATAATGGTGAAGAAACGTATCAACTCTGTCTCCATCAAAGAAGTAAGTGCTCAAAGCTGATTGGAGGAGCCTCCCTGCCTAGTTGGGTCTGATTATTTTCTAAAACCCCAACAGGGAAATATCAACGACAGAAAATATAATAAATTTTTATTTCGTGTGTTAGAACCAACTCCACAGAGAGACGCGTAGCCTAGTGCGTTACTACACAGAAACACGCGTAGCCTACTGCGTTACTGCCCAAAGAGACGTGTAGTAGCCTACAACACATAGCCTATGGCGTTCTTGCACAAAGAAATGCGTAACCTACTGCGTTACTGCACAGAGAGACGCGTAGCCTACTGCGTTTCTGCACAAAGAGATGGGTAGCCTACTGCGTTCCTGCACAGAGAAACGCGTAACCTACTGCGTTCCTGCACAAAAAGACGCGTAGCCTAATGGGATACTGCACAGAGAGACGCGTAGCCTAATGAGTTACTGCACAGAGAGACGCGTAGCATACTACGTTACACCACAGCGAGATGCGTACCCTACTGCGTTACTTCACAGAGAGACACGTACCCTACTACGTTACACTACAGAGAGATGCGTAGCCTATTGCGTTCCTGCAGAGAGAGAGACGCATAGCCTAATGCGTTCCTGCAGAGAAAGACGCGTAGCCTACTGCGTTTCTGCAAAGAGTGACGCGTGGCCTACTGCGTTCCTGCAGAGAGAGACGCATAGCCTACTGCGTTCCTGCACACAAAAAAGCTTAGCATACTACGTTACAAAACAGAGAGACGCGTAGCCTACCGATTTCCCCCACAAAGAGACACGTAGCATACTGTGTTCCAGCACAAAGAGATACCTGAACTACTGCGTTGCTGGACAGAGATACACGTAGCCTACTACGTTACACCACAGAGAGACACGTAGCCTACTGCGTTACTGCACAGAGAGATAAGTAGCCTAATGCGTTGCTGCACAGAGGGACACGTAGCCTCCTACGTTACACCACAGAGAGACACGTAGCCTGCTGCGTTACTAAAAAGAGAGAAGCGTAGCCTACTACTTTCCTGCACAAAGAGACACGTAGCATACTGTGTTCCTGCACAAAGAGATACCTAACTTACTGCGTTGCTGCATAGAGAGACACGTAGCCTACTACGTTAACCACAGTGAGACACGTAGCCTACTGTGTTACTGCACAGAGAGACGCGTAGCCTCCTACGTTACACCACAGAGAGACACGTAACCTGCTGCGTTACTAAACAGAGAGAAGCGTGCGCCTACTGCTTTCCTGCACAAACAGACACGTAGCCTACTGCTTTCCTGCACATAGAAACGCGTAGCCTACTGCGTTCCTGCTCAAAGAAATGCTTAGCCTAATCCGTTCCTCCACAAAAAGACACTTAGCCTACTGCTTTCCTGAGCAGAGAGACATCTAGCCTACTAAGTTACTCAACAGAGAGACGCGTAGCCTACCGCTTTCCTGCACAGAGACACACTTAGCATACTGCTTTCCTGCATAGAGAGACGCGTAGCTTACTGCGTTACGGCAAAGAGAGACTCGTAGCCTACTGCTTTCCTGCACAGAGAGACGCGTAGCCTACTGCGTTTCTGCACAGAGAGACGTACCTGAACAACGAAACGTGTTACCTACTGCGTTTCATACTAAAGAGATGCGTAGCCTACTGCGTTTCTGCACAGAGATATGTGTAGCCTACTGATTTTCTGCAAAGAGAGACGTGTAGCCTACTTCGATTCAGTACAGTGAAACACGTAGCCTACTACGTTCCTGCACAAAGACACGCGTAGCCTACTGCATTCCCGAACAAAGAGACACGTTGCATACTGCTTTTCTGCACAGAGAGACTCGTAGCCTACTTCGTTCCTGTACAATGAAACACGTAGCCTACTACGTTCTGCACATACAAACGCGTAGCCTACTGCGTAAATGCACAATGAGACGCTTAGCCTACTGCGTTCCCGGAAAAAGAGACACGTTGCATACTGCGTTTTTGCACAGAGAGACTCGTAGCCTACTCCGATCCTGTACAAAGAAGCACGTTGCCTACTCCGTTCCCGAACAAAGAGACGCGTAGCCTACTTCGTTCTTGTACAATGAAACACTTAGCCTACTGCGTTCCCGAAAAAAGAGACACGTTGCATACTGCGTTTTTGCACAGAGAGACTCGTAGCCTACTCCGATCCTGTACAAAGAAGCACGTTGCCTACTCCGTTCCCGAACAAAGAGACGCGTAGCATACTTCGTTCTTGTACAATGAAACACTTAGCCTACTGAGTTCCCGAAAAAAGAGACACGTTGCATACTGCGTTTTTGCACAGAGAGACTCGTAGCCTACTCCGATCCTGTACAAAGAAGCACGTTGCCTACTCCGTTCCCGAACAAACGCGTAGCCTACTTCGTTCTTGTACAATGAGACGCTTAGCCTACTGCGTTCCCGAAAAAAGAGACACGTTGCATACTGCGTTTTTGCACAGAGAGGCTCGTAGCCTACTCCGATCCTGTACAAAGAAGCACGTTGCCTACTCCGTTCCCGAACAAAGAGACGCGTAGCATACTTCGTTCTTGTACAATGAAACACTTAGCCTACTACGTTCCTGCACAAAAAGACGCGTAGCCTACTGCGTTTCTGCACAAAGAGACGCGTAGCCTACTGCGTTTCTGCACAAAGAGACGCGTAGCTTACTGCATTGCTGCACAAAAAGACGCGTAGCCTACTGCTTTCCCGAAGAAAGAGACACGTTGCAAACTGCGTTTCTGCAAGAGAGACTCGTTGCCTACTTCGTTCCTGTACAAAGAAGCACGTAGCCTACTACGTTTCTGCACAGAGAGACTAGTAGCCTACTTCGTTCTTGTACAGAGACATGTTACCTACTGTGTTTCTGCACAAAGAGACACGTACCCTACTGCTTTCGTCCACATAGTGACGCGTAGCCAAATGCTCCTCTGCATTGAGAGATTTACTGCGTTACTGCACAGAAAGACGCGCAGCCTACTGCTTTCGTGCACAAACAGACACGTAGTTTACTGCTTTCCTGCAAAGAGAGACCTGTAGCCTTCTAAGTTACTCAACAGAGAGACGCGTAGCCTACTGCTTTCCTGCACAAAAAAACGTAGCCTACTGCCCTGCACAGAGAGACACGTAGCCTAATGCTTTCCTGCACAGAGAGACACGTAGCCTACTGCTTTCCTGCACAGAGAAACGCGTAGCTTACTGCGTTACTGCACAGAAAGACACGTAGCCTAATGTTTCCTGCACAGAGAGACGAGTAGCTTACTGCGTTACTGCACAGAGAGACGAGTAGCCTACTGCTTTCCTGCACATAGAAACGCGTAGCCTACTGCGTTCCTGCTCAAAGAAATGCTTAGCCTAATCCGTTCCTCCACAAAAAGACACTTAGCCTACTGCTTTCCTGAGCAGAGAGACATCTAGCCTACTAAGTTACTCAACAGAGAGACGCGTAGCCTACCGCTTTCCTGCACAGAGACACACTTAGCCTACTGCTTTCCTGCATAGAGAGACGCGTAGCTTACTGCGTTACGGCACAGAGAGACTCGTAGCCTACTGCTTTCCTGCACAGAGAGACGCGTAGCCTACTGCGTTTCTGCACAGAGAGACGTACCTGAACAACGAAACGTGTTACCTACTGCGTTTCATACTAAAGAGATGCGTAGCCTACTGCGTTTCTGCACAGAGATATGTGTAGCCTACTGATTTTCTGCAAAGAGAGACGTGTAGCCTACTTCGTTTCAGTACAATGAAACACGTAGCCTACTACGTTCCTGCACAAAGACACGCGTAGCCTACTGCATTCCCGAACAAAGAGACACGTTGCATACTGCTTTTCTGCACAGAGAGACTCGTAGCCTACTTCGTTCCTGTACAATGAAACACGTAGCCTACTACGTTCTGCACATACAAACGCGTAGCCTACTGCGTAAATGCACAATGAGACGCTTAGCCTACTGCGTTCCCGAAAAAAGAGACACGTTGCATACTGCGTTTTTGCACAGAGAGACTCGTAGCCTACTCCGATCCTGTACAAAGAAGCACGTTGCCTACTCCGTTCCCGAACAAAGAGACGCGTAGCCTACTTCGTTCTTGTACAATGAAACACTTAGCCAACTACGTTCCTGCACAAAAAGACGCGTAGCCTACTGCGTTTCTGCACAAAGAGACGCGTAGCCTACTTCGTTCTTGTACAATGAAACACTTAGCCAACTACGTTCCTGCACAAAAAGACGCGTAGCCTACTGCGTTTCTGCACAAAGAGACGCGTAGCCTACTTCGTTCTTGTACAATGAAACACTTAGCCAACTACGTTCCTTCACAAAAAGACGCGTAGCCTACTGCGTTTCTGCACAAAGAGACGCGTAGCCTACTTCGTTCTTGTACAATGAAACACTTAGCCAACTACGTTCCTGCACAAAAAGACGCGTAGCCTACTGCGTTTCTGCACAAAGAGACGCGTAGCCTACTTCGTTCTTGTACAATGAAACACTTAGCCAACTACGTTCCTGCACAAAAAGACGCGTAGCCTACTGCGTTTCTGCACAAAGAGACGCGTAGCCTACTTCGTTCTTGTACAATGAAACACTTAGCCAACTACGTTCCTGCACAAAAAGACGCGTAGCCTACTGCGTTTCTGCACAAAGAGACGCGTAGCCTACTTCGTTCTTGTACAATGAAACACTTAGCCAACTACGTTCCTGCACAAAAAGACGCTTAGCCTACTGCGTTTCTGCACAAAGAGACGCGTAGCCTACTTCGTTCTTGTACAATGAAACACTTAGCCAACTACGTTCCTGCACAAAAAGACGCGTAGCCTACTGCGTTCCTGCACAAAAAGACGCGTAGCCTACTGCGTTTCTGCACAAAGAGACGCGTAGCCTACTGCGTTTCTGCACAAAGAGACGCGTAGCCTACTGCATTGCTGCACAAAAAGACGCGTAGCCTACTGCTTTCCCGAAGAAAGAGACACGTTGCAAACTGCGTTTCTGCAAGAGAGACTCGTTGCCTACTTCGTTCCTGTACAAAGAAGCACGTAGCCTACTACGTTTCTGCACAGAGAGACTAGTAGCCTACCTCGTTCTTGTACAGAGACATGTTACCTACTGTGTTTCTGCACAAAGAGACACGTACCCTACTGCTTTCGTCCACATAGTGACGCGTAGCCTAATGCTCCTCTGCATTGAGAGATTTACTGCGTTACTGCACAGAAAGACGCGCAGCCTACTGCTTTCGTGCACAAACAGACACGTAGTTTACTGCTTTCCTGCAAAGAGAGACCTGTAGCCTTCTAAGTTACTCAACAGAGAGACGCGTAGCCTACTGCTTTCCTGCACACAAAAACGTAGCCTACTGCCCTGCACAGAGAGACACGTAGCCTAATGCTTTCCTGCACAGAGAGACACGTAGCCTACTGCTTTCCTACACAGAGAGACACGTAGCCTACTAAGTTACTCAACAGAGAGACGCGTAGCCTACTACTTTCCTGCACACAGAGACGGTAGCTTACTGCGTTACTGCACAGAGAGACGCGTAGCCTACTGCGTTCTTGTACAGAGACATGTTACCTACCGTGTTTTTGCACAAAGAGACAAGTACCCTACTGCTTTCGTCCACATAGTGACACGTGGCCTACTGAATTCCTGCATAGAGGGACACGTAGCTTATTACGTTACACCTTAGAGAGTCGCGTAGCCTAATGCGTCTCTGCATTGAGACACTTACTGCGATACTACACAGAAAAACGAGCAGCCTACTGCTTTCCTGCACA
Organism: Prosapia bicincta; assembly: GCA_036971475.1. NCBI lineage: Eukaryota > Metazoa > Arthropoda > Insecta > Hemiptera > Cercopidae > Prosapia > Prosapia bicincta. Next base: position 31,481,508 of record JBAIZL010000008.1, on the reverse strand, counting down.
AACAGATACGTAGTTTACTGCTTTCCTGCACAGAAAGACACGTAGCCTACTAAGTTACTCAACAGAGAGACGCTTAGCCTACTGCTTTCCAGAAAAAAAATTGTAGCCTACTGCCCTGCACAGTGAGACGCGTAGCTTACTGCTTTCCTGCACATAGAGACGCATAGCCTACTGCTTTACTGCACAGAGAGACACGTAGCCTACTAAGTTACTCAACAGAGAGACGCGTAGCGTACTGCTTTCTTGCACAGAGAGACACGTAGCGTAATAAGTTACTCAACAGAGAGACACGTGGCATACTGCGTTCCTGCACAGAGAGACACGTAGCATACTACTTTCCTGCACAGGGAGACTAGTAGCCTACTGCTTTCGTGCTCAGAGAGACACGTAGCCTACTGCTTTCCTGCACAGATAGACGGTAGCTTACTGCTTTCCTGCACAGAGAGACGCGTAGTCTACTGCATTCCTGCACAGAGAGACACGTAGCCTACTATGTTACTCAAAAGAGAGACACGTAGCCTACTGCGTTCCTGCACAGAGAGACGTACCTGCACAACGAACGCATCACCTACTGCGTTTCTTACTGAAGAGATGCGAAGCCTACTGCGTTACTGCACAAAGAGATACGTAGCTTACTGCGTTACTGCACAGAGAGACGCGTAGCCTACAGCGTTCCTGCACAGAGAGACGTACATGCACAACGAAACGTGTTACCTACTGCGTTTCTTACTAAAGAGATGCGTAGCCTACTGCGTTTTTTGCACAGAGATATGAGTAGCCTACTGATTTTCTGCAAAGAGAGACTTGTAGCCTACTTCTTTTCAGTACAATGAAACACGTAGCCTACTACGTTCCTGCACAAAGAGAGGCGTAGCCTACTGCATTCCCGAACAAAGAGACACGTTGCATACTGCGTTTCTGCACAGAGAGACTCGTAGCCTACTTCGTTCCTGTACAAAGAAGCACGTAGCCTACTACGTTCCTGCACAAAGAGACGCGTAGCCTACTGCATTCCCGAACAAAGAGACACGTTGCATACTGCGTTTCTGCCCAGAGAGACTCGTAGCCTACTTCGTTCCTGTACAAAGAAGCACGTAGCCTACTACGTTCCTGCCCGAAGAGACCCGTAGCCTACTGCTTTTCTGCACAGAGAGACTCAAGCATACTTCGTTCCTGTAGAAAGAGACGCGTAGCCTACTGGTTTTCCTGCACAGAGAGACACGTAGCCAACTAAGTTACTCAACAGAGAGACACGTAGCCTACTGCATTCCTGCACAGAGAGACCAGTAGCCTACTGCCTTCCTGCACAGAGAGACACGTAGCCTAATAAGTTACTCCACAGGGAGACACGTGGGATACTGTGTGCCTGCACAGAGAGACACGTAGCTTACTTAGTTACTCAACAGAGAAACGCGTAGCGTACTGCTTTCCTGCACAGAGAGACGCGTAGCATACATCGTTACTGCACAGAGTGACGCGTACCCTACTGCTTTCCTGCAAAGAGAGACCTGTAGCCTTCTAAGTTACTCAACAGAGAGACGCGTAGCCTACTGCTTTCCTGCACAAAAAAACGTAGCCTACTGCCCTGCACAGAGAGACACGTAGCCTAATGCTTTCCTGCACAGAGAGACACGTAGCCTACTGCTTTCCTGCACAGAGAAACGCGTAGCTTACTGCGTTACTGCACAGAAAGACACGTAGCCTAATGTTTCCTGCACAGAGAGACGAGTAGCTTACTGCGTTACTGCACAGAGAGACGAGTAGCCTACTGCTTTCCTGCACATAGAAACGCGTAGCCTACTGCGTTCCTGCTCAAAGAAATGCTTAGCCTAATCCGTTCCTCCACAAAAAGACACTTAGCCTACTGCTTTCCTGAGCAGAGAGACATCTAGCCTACTAAGTTACTCAACAGAGAGACGCGTAGCCTACCGCTTTCCTGCACAGAGACACACTTAGCCTACTGCTTTCCTGCATAGAGAGACGCGTAGCTTACTGCGTTACGGCACAGAGAGACTCGTAGCCTACTGCTTTCCTGCACAGAGAGACGCGTAGCCTACTGCGTTTCTGCACAGAGAGACGTACCTGAACAACGAAACGTGTTACCTACTGCGTTTCATACTAAAGAGATGCGTAGCCTACTGCGTTTCTGCACAGAGATATGTGTAGCCTACTGATTTTCTGCAAAGAGAGACGTGTAGCCTACTTCGTTTCAGTACAATGAAACACGTAGCCTACTACGTTCCTGCACAAAGACACGCGTAGCCTACTGCATTCCCGAACAAAGAGACACGTTGCATACTGCTTTTCTGCACAGAGAGACTCGTAGCCTACTTCGTTCCTGTACAATGAAACACGTAGCCTACTACGTTCTGCACATACAAACGCGTAGCCTACTGCGTAAATGCACAATGAGACGCTTAGCCTACTGCGTTCCCGAAAAAAGAGACACGTTGCATACTGCGTTTTTGCACAGAGAGACTCGTAGCCTACTCCGATCCTGTACAAAGAAGCACGTTGCCTACTCCGTTCCCGAACAAAGAGACGCGTAGCCTACTTCGTTCTTGTACAATGAAACACTTAGCCAACTACGTTCCTGCACAAAAAGACGCGTAGCCTACTGCGTTTCTGCACAAAGAGACGCGTAGCCTACTTCGTTCTTGTACAATGAAACACTTAGCCAACTACGTTCCTGCACAAAAAGACGCGTAGCCTACTGCGTTTCTGCACAAAGAGACGCGTAGCCTACTTCGTTCTTGTACAATGAAACACTTAGCCAACTACGTTCCTTCACAAAAAGACGCGTAGCCTACTGCGTTTCTGCACAAAGAGACGCGTAGCCTACTTCGTTCTTGTACAATGAAACACTTAGCCAACTACGTTCCTGCACAAAAAGACGCGTAGCCTACTGCGTTTCTGCACAAAGAGACGCGTAGCCTACTTCGTTCTTGTACAATGAAACACTTAGCCAACTACGTTCCTGCACAAAAAGACGCGTAGCCTACTGCGTTTCTGCACAAAGAGACGCGTAGCCTACTTCGTTCTTGTACAATGAAACACTTAGCCAACTACGTTCCTGCACAAAAAGACGCGTAGCCTACTGCGTTTCTGCACAAAGAGACGCGTAGCCTACTTCGTTCTTGTACAATGAAACACTTAGCCAACTACGTTCCTGCACAAAAAGACGCTTAGCCTACTGCGTTTCTGCACAAAGAGACGCGTAGCCTACTTCGTTCTTGTACAATGAAACACTTAGCCAACTACGTTCCTGCACAAAAAGACGCGTAGCCTACTGCGTTCCTGCACAAAAAGACGCGTAGCCTACTGCGTTTCTGCACAAAGAGACGCGTAGCCTACTGCGTTTCTGCACAAAGAGACGCGTAGCCTACTGCATTGCTGCACAAAAAGACGCGTAGCCTACTGCTTTCCCGAAGAAAGAGACACGTTGCAAACTGCGTTTCTGCAAGAGAGACTCGTTGCCTACTTCGTTCCTGTACAAAGAAGCACGTAGCCTACTACGTTTCTGCACAGAGAGACTAGTAGCCTACCTCGTTCTTGTACAGAGACATGTTACCTACTGTGTTTCTGCACAAAGAGACACGTACCCTACTGCTTTCGTCCACATAGTGACGCGTAGCCTAATGCTCCTCTGCATTGAGAGATTTACTGCGTTACTGCACAGAAAGACGCGCAGCCTACTGCTTTCGTGCACAAACAGACACGTAGTTTACTGCTTTCCTGCAAAGAGAGACCTGTAGCCTTCTAAGTTACTCAACAGAGAGACGCGTAGCCTACTGCTTTCCTGCACACAAAAACGTAGCCTACTGCCCTGCACAGAGAGACACGTAGCCTAATGCTTTCCTGCACAGAGAGACACGTAGCCTACTGCTTTCCTACACAGAGAGACACGTAGCCTACTAAGTTACTCAACAGAGAGACGCGTAGCCTACTACTTTCCTGCACACAGAGACGGTAGCTTACTGCGTTACTGCACAGAGAGACGCGTAGCCTACTGCGTTCTTGTACAGAGACATGTTACCTACCGTGTTTTTGCACAAAGAGACAAGTACCCTACTGCTTTCGTCCACATAGTGACACGTGGCCTACTGAATTCCTGCATAGAGGGACACGTAGCTTATTACGTTACACCTTAGAGAGTCGCGTAGCCTAATGCGTCTCTGCATTGAGACACTTACTGCGATACTACACAGAAAAACGAGCAGCCTACTGCTTTCCTGCACAAACAGATACGTAGTTTACTGCTTTCCTGCACAGAAAGACACGTAGCCTACTAAGTTACTCAACAGAGAGACGCTTAGCCTACTGCTTTCCAGAAAAAAAATTGTAGCCTACTGCCCTGCACAGTGAGACGCGTAGCTTACTGCTTTCCTGCACATAGAGACGCATAGCCTACTGCTTTACTGCACAGAGAGACACGTAGCCTACTAAGTTACTCAACAGAGAGACGCGTAGCGTACTGCTTTCTTGCACAGAGAGACACGTAGCGTAATAAGTTACTCAACAGAGAGACACGTGGCATACTGCGTTCCTGCACAGAGAGACACGTAGCATACTACTTTCCTGCACAGGGAGACTAGTAGCCTACTGCTTTCGTGCTCAGAGAGACACGTAGCCTACTGCTTTCCTGCACAGATAGACGGTAGCTTACTGCTTTCCTGCACAGAGAGACGCGTAGTCTACTGCATTCCTGCACAGAGAGACACGTAGCCTACTATGTTACTCAAAAGAGAGACACGTAGCCTACTGCGTTCCTGCACAGAGAGACGTACCTGCACAACGAACGCATCACCTACTGCGTTTCTTACTGAAGAGATGCGAAGCCTACTGCGTTACTGCACAAAGAGATACGTAGCTTACTGCGTTACTGCACAGAGAGACGCGTAGCCTACAGCGTTCCTGCACAGAGAGACGTACATGCACAACGAAACGTGTTACCTACTGCGTTTCTTACTAAAGAGATGCGTAGCCTACTGCGTTTTTTGCACAGAGATATGAGTAGCCTACTGATTTTCTGCAAAGAGAGACTTGTAGCCTACTTCTTTTCAGTACAATGAAACACGTAGCCTACTACGTTCCTGCACAAAGAGAGGCGTAGCCTACTGCATTCCCGAACAAAGAGACACGTTGCATACTGCGTTTCTGCACAGAGAGACTCGTAGCCTACTTCGTTCCTGTACAAAGAAGCACGTAGCCTACTACGTTCCTGCACAAAGAGACGCGTAGCCTACTGCATTCCCGAACAAAGAGACACGTTGCATACTGCGTTTCTGCCCAGAGAGACTCGTAGCCTACTTCGTTCCTGTACAAAGAAGCACGTAGCCTACTACGTTCCTGCCCGAAGAGACCCGTAGCCTACTGCTTTTCTGCACAGAGAGACTCAAGCATACTTCGTTCCTGTAGAAAGAGACGCGTAGCCTACTGGTTTTCCTGCACAGAGAGACACGTAGCCAACTAAGTTACTCAACAGAGAGACACGTAGCCTACTGCATTCCTGCACAGAGAGACCAGTAGCCTACTGCCTTCCTGCACAGAGAGACACGTAGCCTAATAAGTTACTCCACAGGGAGACACGTGGGATACTGTGTGCCTGCACAGAGAGACACGTAGCTTACTTAGTTACTCAACAGAGAAACGCGTAGCGTACTGCTTTCCTGCACAGAGAGACGCGTAGCATACATCGTTACTGCACAGAGTGACGCGTACCCTACTGCTTTCCTGCACAGAGAGACATGTAGCCTACTGCTTTACTGCACAGAGAGACACGTAGTCTACAGCTTCCCTGCACAGAGAGACGCGTAGCTTACAGCGTTACTGCACAGAGAGACGCGTAGCTTACTGCGTTACTGCACAGAGAGACGCGTAGCCTACTGCTTTCCTGCACAGAGAGACGCGTAGCATACATCGTTACTGCACAGAGTGGCGCGTACCCTACTGCTTTCCTGCACAGAAAGACACGTAGCCTACTACGTTACTCAACAGAGAGACGCGTGGCATACTGCGTTCCTGCACAGAGAGACGCGTAGTCTTCTGCATTCCTGCACAGTGAGACGCGTAACCTACTGCGTTCCTGCACAGAGAGACGTACCTGCACAACGAAACGCGTTACCTACTGCGTTTCTTACTGAAGAGATGCGAAGCCTACTCCGTTACTGCACAAAGAGATACGTAGCTTACTGCGTTACTGCACAGAGAGACGCGTTGCCTACTGCGTTCCGGCACAGAAAGGCCTCGTAACCTACTGCGTTTCTGCACAGAGAGACGTACCTGCACAACGAAACGTGTTACCTACTGCGTTTCATACTAAAGAGATGCGTAGCCTACTGCGTTTCTGCACAGAGATATGTGTAGCCTACTGATTATCTGCAAAGAGAGACGTGTAGCCTACTTCGTTTTAGTACAATGAAACACGTAGCCTACTTCGTTCCTGTAGAAAGAGACGCGTAGCCTACTGCATTCCCGAAATAAGGGACACGTTGCATACTGCGATTCTGCACAGAGAGACTCGAAGCACACTTCATGCCTGTACAAAGAAGCACGTAGCCTACTGCCTTACTGCACAAAGAGAAGCGTAGCCTACTGCGTTTCTGTACATAGGTATAGGTAACCTACTGCGTTTCTGCACAGAGAGACTCGTAGCCTACTTCGTTCCTGTACAATGAAACACGTAGCCTACTACGTTCTGCACATACAAACGCGTAGCCTACTGCGTAAATGCACAATGAGACGCTTAGCCTACTGCGTTTCCGAAAAAAGAGACACGTTGCATACTGCGTTCTTGTACAATGAAACACTTAGCCTACTACGTTCCTGCACAAAAAGACGCGTAGCCTACTGCGTTTCTGCACAAAGAGACGCGTAGCCTACTGCATTGCTGCACAAAGAGACGCGTAGATTACTAAATTGCTGCACAAAGAGACGCGTAGCCTACTGCTTTCCCGAACAAAGAGACACGTTGAAAACTGCGTTTCTGCACAGAAATTCGTAGCCTACTGCGTTACTGTACAAAGAGATGCATAGCCTACTGCGTTTCTGCACAGCGATATGTGTAACCTACTGCGTTTCTGCACAGAGAGACGCGTAGCTTACTGCGTTACTGCACAAAGAGACGTGTAGCCTACTACGTTCCTGCACAAAGAGACGCGTAGCTTACTGCGTTACTGCACAAAGAGACGTGTAGCCTACTGCGTTCCCGAACAAAGAGACACGTTGCATACTGCGTTTTTGCACAGAGAGACTCATAGCCTACTGCGTTCCTGCACAAAGAGACGCGTAGCCTACTGCGTTCCTGCACACAGAGACGCGTAGCCTACTGCGTTCCTGCACACAGAGACGCGTAGCCTACTGCGTTCCCGAACAAAGAGACACGTTGCATACTGCGTTTTTGCACAGAGAGACTCATAGCCTACTTCGTTCCTGTATAAAGAAGCACGTAGCCTACTGCGTTCCTGCACAAAGAGACGCGTAGCCTACTGCGTTCCCGAACAAAGAGACACGTTGCATACTGCGTTTTTGCACAGAGAGACTCATAGCCTACTTCGTTCCTGTATAAAGAAGCACGTAGCCTACTGCGTTACTGCACAAAGAGATGCGTAGCCTACTGCGTTCCCGAACAAAGAGACACGTTGCATACTGCGTTTTTGCACAGAGAGACTCATAGCCTACTTCGTTCCTGTATAAAGAAGCACGTAGCCTACTGCGTTACTGCACAAAGAGATGCGTAGCCTACTTCGTTCCTGTATAAAGAAGCACGTAGCCTACTGCGTTACTGCACAAAGAGATGCGTAGCCTACTACGTTTCCGCACAGCGATATGTGTAAGCTACTGCGTTTCTGCACGAGAGACGCATAGCCTACTGCGTTTCTGCACAAAGAGACTCGTATCCTACTGCGTTCCCGAACAAAGAGACACGTTGTATACTGCGTTTTGGCACAGAGAGTCTCGTAGCCTACTTCGTTCCTGTATAAAGAAGCACGTAGCCTACTGCGTTACTGCACAAAGAGTTGCGTAGCCTACTGCGTTTCTGCACAAAGAAATGTGTAACCTACTGCGTTTCTGCACAGAGAGACTCGTAGCCTACTTCGTTCCTGTACAATGAAACACGTAGCCTACTGCGTTTCTGCACAAAGAAATGTGTAACCTACTGCGTTTCTGCACAGAGAGACTCGTAGCCTACTTCGTTCCTGTACAATGAAACACGTAGCCTACTGCGTTTCTGCACAAAGAAATGTGTAACCTACTGCGTTTCTGCACAGAGAGACTCGTAGCCTACTTCGTTCCTGTACAATGAAACACGTATCCTACTGCGTTCCTGCACACAGAGACGCGTAGCCTATTTCGTTATTTCACAAAGAGAACCGTAGTAGCCTACTGCTTTCCTGCACAGTGAGACACCTATCCTACTGCTATCCTGTACAATGTGACATTGTACAGAAGGGTGCACAGAGGGGCGCACAGCTTACTGCGTTTCTGCACAGAGAGATGTGTAACCTACTGCTTTCTTTCACAAAGAGATGCGTAGCCTACTTCATTACTTCATAAAGAGACGCGTAGTAGGCTACTGCGCCTGTACAAACAGACACGTAGCCTACTTCGTTACTTCTCGAGGAGACGCGTAATAGGCTACTACGTTCCTGCACGGTGAGATGCGTAGCCTACTTCGTTACTTTACAAAGAGACGCGTAGTAGCCTACTGCGTTCCTGCACACAGAGACGCTTAGCCTACTGCTTTACTGCACAGAGAGACACGTAGCCTACTTCGTTACTTCTCGAGGAGACGCGTAATAGGCTACTACGTTCCTGCACGGTGAGATGCGTAGCCTACTTCGTTACTTTACAAAGAGACGCGTAGTAGCCTACTTCGTTCCTGCACACAGAGACGCTTAGCCTACTGCTTTACTGCACAGAGAGACACGTAGCCTACTTCGTTACTTCTCGAGGAGACGCGTAATAGGCTACTACGTTCCTGCACGGTGAGATGCGTAGCCTACTTCGTTACTTTACAAAGAGACGCGTAGTAGCCTACTGCGTTCCTGCACACAGAGACACTTAGCCTACTGCTTTACTGCACAGAGAGACACGTAGCCTACTTCGTTACTTCTCGAGGAGACGCGTAATAGGCTACTACGTTCCTGCACGGTGAGATGCGTAGCCTACTTCGTTACTTTACAAAGAGACGCGTAGTAGCCTACTTCGTTCCTGCACACAGAGACACGTAGCCTACTGCGTTCCTGTACACAGAGACACGTAGTCTATTTCGTTATTTCACAAAGAGAACCGTAGTAGCCTACTGCGTTCCTTCACAGTGAGACACCTATCCTACTGCTATCCTGTACAATGTGACATTGTACAGAAGGGTGCACAAAGGGGCTCACAGCTTACTGCGTTTCTGCACAGAAAGATATGTAACCTACTGCTTTCTTTCACAAAGAGATGCGTAGCCTACTTCATTACTTCATAAAGAGACGCGTAGTAGGCTACTGCGCCTGTACAAACAGACACGTAGCCTACTTCGTTACTTCTCGAGGAGACGCGTAATAGGCTACTACGTTCCTGCACGGTGAGATGCGTAGCCTACTTCGTTACTTTACAAAGAGACGCGTAGTAGCCTACTTCGTTCCTGCACACAGAGACGCTTAGCCTACTGCTTTACTGCACAGAGAGACGCGTAGCGTACTGCGTTACTCCACAGAGAGACTATGATAAGGTTTCATTACAGAAATATTGTTTCATAAAAAGATATTTGATTGCTAATAGAACAGGAAAGGCTATTGTAATATTTTTACTTGTCTCCAACAAAAATCACTTAATTTATTTAGTATTTTGGATTTACATAAAATCTATATAGGATCTAAGCTAACGGTGAAACCGCAATTTATGTTAATAATTGCTGTCATGTAATTTTAGTTAATGCAATATTTTGTCAATTTTTCACAATATTTTTTAAGAACTTCTATTAATCCAAACTCAGTTTGGACTAAATTAAATCTTCCACATTTTAACCTAAGTACTCGTAACTTGTAACTAAAGCGCCTACTCAGGATCTGTGCGGTGCATACTCTTAGTTTGATGTCAATTTATAAAATATATATTCAAAATGAAATGCTCCCAAAACTCCACTACAGGCATTTCACACATGTGAATCCTGGCTAGATCCGGAACTTGGAAGCAAACGACAAATAATCATAGCTAATTCAAAGAGAAGACATTGCACAATTCATTCCACTTTTTACTTTGACTGCTACAATATACTACTAAAACCTCGACTAACACATCCAACTTTGACGAAATTACCAATATTTTAATGTTTATTACTAATAAAATTGCAGTCTTGTATATTTTAGCTTCGCTTATTTATTAATTAGTTCTGTGTAATCAAAAGCCTAACATTTTAGAATCGATTTAAATTAAAGCTAATAAAATTTCTTAATTTGTTTGGACCCAAAGAACCTTTCAATCATTCGAGCAGGTAGTGTAGATTCGCCTCGCCCGTTGCACAGATTCTATCGCAAGCAGTGTCCTTCGCCTACCACCTTTGCTATTATTATTAAAGTTGCTTGATGTAATCATCTTGAATTCACTGATTAAACTATATTTAAATAGTACGTAATGGCTTACTTGCAGACGTGTTTCAAAACATTCGTTCCTTTTACGAAGCAAAGCCTTTACTCAAGTAAAGTAGATTGTGAGCTTCGTAATGTTTAGAAACGCGTCAGCAAGTAAGCCATTACGTATTCACTCAGTTACGTACATCTTAAATATAGTTTTATTATTATTTATTATTAACATACAATGACTGAGAATATTTTATAATTTTATTTTAGCGTTTAAGTTCTATTTATCAGTCTACTCCCTGTTCTATGTTCTATAACAGTAAGCGACTACTTACTTTTATTGGTAGCTAATAATTCTGTCTCATCAATGACAGTCACATTTTTATTATTTCGAGTTTAAGTTAGGCAGGAAGCTAAACCATGTGAAAACTTTCTTTAATCGCTAAATTTCCGGAATATGTCATTTTCTTTTTCCTTAAACAGAAACTTGTTACAGTAAAGTACAATACTGGGAAAGTAACTTCGGAGAACCTTTAATTCATTTTCTAAATCATAACTTCAAGTTGAAACTTATCAAAGTCTTTAGTGAAATCTAGAGACAGTGGGGGAGGGGGATGACTAAGGGTAGTACTAATACATTCCCATTAGCTTGATATAATTTAGAACCGTATTCTGGAATCAGATTGCTTTCCCTCTGATCTAAGTTTCTTTTTCTTGTAATCACTGGTATTAACATAGAGTAATAGATCCGGTCAATGTTTTAAGGTACTTATACTTTAACTTTCATAGGTTTAAATTTAAAAATCTCTTTATCATTATATGTAAACAAGAGAACTGTTCGATCGAAAAGTAAGGAAGTAAAGTTTTTATGCAGATCTTTTTGTTTTCATGAAGTATAAAGTGCGTTTAGAATACAAAATACATTTTTATTTTAGTACTGTATTGAGATTCAAGGAGCAGCTTAGAAGTTAATTATTAGAATATGTTTACCCATTCATTTATAATTTTCTACTCGATTTTTTGCCCATCTCTGCATACATAAATTTCTCCAAACGTCCCACTTCTTCCGCCTGCTTTGTCTCGGCAAAACATTCCATTAATCTTAACACCACCAAGCATCTGATATCGTCCTCTGTTTCATCTGTATATCTTTCCTTTCAGCGAATTGGTCAGTACGTTTTTTATGCAAAATACAATATCTTTTCCAGCTCTTGGTCATTTACTCATAGCCTTCTTTTTTCTACTCGTCTAAACTTTTCAGGCCACCTGCATTTTTTTATATTATCTGTTTATATAAGAAGCTTTAGTCATCTCCCAAACAACACTTCGCATTCATCTAATCACTTCCTTTCTAGTCTTTACATATAGTTTTACATTTATCGCATCAGTAACTGGAAAATCATTAGATTCAATAGTAGACACATTTTCAGACATTTCGTTCAAAGATATGTATAAAAACAATTATACCTGGAATTATTAAATTTTCATCAATAAATTGTCTGAAATAATACTGATATATTCAAAATTAGCAATTTTTCCTTCACTAAAGCAACTTCTCAACATTTTTACCTTTCCTGGTTTTCCTCTCTCCTCGTTCGTCGTTGTGATTTCGTAAACTTTAATTCTTATTCTTCATCGTTGTAACCTCTCCTCACTCTTAAAATTCATCGTTATAACCTCTCCGCATTCATATCCTTCATCGTTGCCACCTTTACGCATTCTTATCCTTCATGGTTGTAACCTCTCCTAATTCTTAAACTTCATCGTTGTAACCTCTCCTCACTCTTAAAATTCATCGTTATAACCTCTCCGCATTCATATCCTTCATCGTTGCCACCTTTACGCATTCTTATCCTTCATGGTTGTAACCTCTCCTAATTCTTAAACTTCATCTTTGTAAACTCTCCTCACTCTTAAAATTCATCGTTATAACCTCTCCGCATTCATATCCTTCATCGTTGCCACCTTTACGCATTCTTATCCTTCATCGTTGTAACCTCTCCTCACTCTTAAAATTCATCGTTATAACCTCTCCGCATTCATATCCTTCATCGTTGCCACCTTTACGCATTCTTTTTCTTCATGGTTGTAACCTCTCCTAATTCATAACCTTCATAGTTGTAACCTCTCCTCACTCTTAAAATTCATCTTTATAACCTCTCCGCATTCATATCCTTCATCGTTGCCACCTTTACGCATTTTTATCCTTCATCGTTGTAACCTCTCCTCACTCTTAAAATTCATCGTTATAACCTCTCCGAATTCATATCCTTCATCGTTGCCACCTTTACGCATTCTTATTCTTCATGGTTGTAACCTCTCCTAATTCATAACCTTCATAGTTGTAACCTCTCCTCACTCTTAAAATTCATCGTTATAACCTCTCCGCATTCATATCCTTCATCGTTGCCACCTTTACGCATTCTTATTCTTCATCGTTGTAACCTCTCCTCACTCTTAAAATTCATCGTTATAACCTCTCCGCATTCATATCCTTCATCGTTGCCACCTTTACGCATTCTTATCCTTCATCGTTGTAACCTCTCCTCACTCTTAAAATTCATCGTTATAACCTCTCCGCATTCATATCCTTCATCGTTGCCACCTTTACGCATTCTTATTCTTCATGGTTGTAACCTCTCCTAATTCATAACCTTCATAGTTGTAACCTCTCCTCACTCTTAAAATTCATCGTTATAACCTCTCCGCATTCATATCCTTCATCGTTGCCACCTTTACGCATTCTTATTCTTCATCGTTGTAACCTCTCCTCACTCTTAAAATTCATCGTTATAACCTCTCCGCATTCATATCCTTCATCGTTGCCACCTTTACGCATTCTTATTCTTCATGGTTGTAACCTCTCCTAATTCATAACCTTCATAGTTGTAACCTCTCCTCACTCTTAAAATTCATCGTTATAACCTCTCCGCATTCATATCCTTCATCGTTGCCACCTTTACGCATTCTTATTCTTCATGGTTGTAACCTCTCCTAATTCATAACCTTCATAGTTGTAACCTCTCCTCACTCTTAAAATTCATCATTATAACCTCTCCGCATTCATATCCTTCATCGTTGCGACCTTTACGCATTCTTTTTCTTCATGGTTGTAACCTCTCCTAATTCATAACCTTCATAGTTGTAACCTCTCCTCACTCTTAAAATTCATCGTTATAACCTCTCCGCATTCATATCCTTCATCGTTGCCACCTTTACGCATTCTTATCCTTCATCGTTGTAACCTCTCCTCACTCTTAAAATTCATGGTTATAACCTCTCCGCATTCATATACTTCATCGTTGCCACCTTTACGCATTCTTATCCTTCATCGTTGTAACCTCTCCTCACTCTTAAAATTCATGGTTATAACCTCTCCGCATTCATATACTTCATCGTTGCCACCTTTACGCATTCTTTTTCTTCATGGTTGTAAATTCTCCTAATTCATAACCTTCATAGTTGTAACCTCTCCTCACTCTTAAAATTCATCGTTATAACCTCTTCGCATTCATATCCTTCATCGTTGCCACCATTACGCATTCTTATTCTTCATGGTTGTAACCTCTCCTAATTCATAACCTTCATAGTTGTAACCTCTCCTCACTCTTAAAATTCATCGTTATAACCTCTTCGCATTCATATCCTTCATCGTTGCCACCTTTACGCATTCTTATTCTTCATGGTTGTAACCTCTCCTAATTCATAACCTTCATAGTTGTAACCTCTCCTCACTCTTAAAATTCATCGTTATAACCTCTCCGCATTCATATCCTTCATCGTTGCCACCTTTACGCATTCTTATTCTTCATGGTTGTAACCTCTCCTAATTCATAACCTTCATAGTTGTAACCTCTCCTCACTCTTAAAATTCATCGTTATAACCTCTCCGCATTCATATCCATCATCGTTGCCACCTTTACGCATTCTTATTCTTCATGGTTGTAACCTCTCCTAATTCATAACCTTCATAGTTGTAACCTCTCCTCACTCTTAAAATTCATCGTTATAACCTCTCCGCATTCATATCCTTCATCGTTGCCACCTTTACGCATTCTTATTCTTCATCGTTGTAACCTCTCCTCACTCTTAAAATTCATCGTTATAACCTCTCCGCATTCATATCCTTCATCGTTGCCACCTTTACGCATTCTTATCCTTCATCGTTGTAACCTCTCCTCACTCTTAAAATTCATCGTTATAACCTCTCCGCATTCATATCCTTCATCGTTGCCACCTTTACGCATTCTTATTCTTCATGGTTGTAACCTCTCCTAATTCATAACCTTCATAGTTGTAACCTCTCCTCACTCTTAAAATTCATCGTTATAACCTCTCCGCATTCATATCCTTCATCGTTGCCACCTTTACGCATTCTTATTCTTCATGGTTGTAACCTCTCCTAATTCATAACCTTCATAGTTGTAACCTCTCCTTACTCTTAAAATTCATCGTTATAACCTCTCCGCATTCATATCCTTCATCGTTGCCACCTTTACGCATTCTTATCCTTCATGGTTGTAACCTCTCCTAATTCTTAAACTTCATCTTTGTAACCTCTCCTCACTCTTAAAATTCATCGTTATAACCTCTCCGTATTCATATCCTTCATCGTTGCCACCTTTACGCATTCTTATTCTTCATGGTTGTAACCTCTCCTAATTCATAACCTTCATAGTTGTAACCTCTCCTCACTCTTAAATTTCATCGTTATAACCTCTCCGCATTCATATCCTTCATCGTTGCCACCTTTACGCATTCTTATTCTTCATCGTTGTAACCTCTCCTCACTCTTAAAATTCATCGTTATAACCTCTCCGCATTCATATCCTTCATGGTTGCCACCTTTACGCATTCTTATCCTTCATCGTTGTAACCTCTCCTCACTCTTAAAATTCATCGTTATAACCTCTCCGCATTCATATCCTTCATCGTTGCCACCTTTACGCATTCTTATTCTTCATGGTTGTAACCTCTCCTAATTCATAACCTTCATAGTTGTACCTCTCCTCACTCTTAAAATTCATCGTTTTCACCCCTCCGCATTCATATCCTTCATCGTTGTCACCTTTACGCATTTTTATTCTTCATGTTTCTAACCTATTCTCGTTATTATCCTTTATCGTTGTAACCTCTCCTAATTCATAACCTTCATTGTTGTAATCTCTCCTCATTGTTAACATTCATCCTTATCACCTTATTCATAAAATTCATAGTTGTGTTAACCTTCATCATTGTAATCTCTCCATATACTTACATTTTTAAAATATTAGTATTCGTCCATATAAAACCTCTCCGTATACTTACATTTTAAAAATAATTTTTTTCCCAAATAAAATGTTAATTATGTTGCAAAATAATTACACCTAGCCATGTATAAAGTCCTTAAAATGTGGAAAAAGTAATTACGTTTTAGAAAACAGCAGAAGAATTAATTATTTTTTAAAAATATACAAATGTTAATTTAGGATACAACACATAGAGATCTTTATAAATTCAAGTTGCTTATAAAACATGGCGTGTAGTAAGGCCGTTATATCGTGACTATGAAGTAGGTCTATTTTTGTAGTATGAATTTTCAATCAAAAACTCCAAAAAAATAGTTCCGGTTGATAAGTTGAGCCCACCATTTGTATATTATTATATAATATTATTTAAATAAATATCATATATTTTATTATTTTATCGCCGCTTATAAAAAGGAGCCGTGTTTCACTTTATGCATTAACTACTATACTTTGTTTTATATTTTTAAAACCAAATCTGTTTTGTAACTGTATACTTTGTAATCCTATTGTGAAATATTATGTGAACTTAGTTCTCCAAGTTATAAGGGAAGCTAAATTTATATTGTTCAAGTAGCTTCCTCCAAGTCTGTGCCGCTTAGAATATTTTACATTTCTTTGTTTAATTTTTGTAAATACCATTTACGCAGAATTCTGTAACAAATGTTCTTAAATAATTTATATTAGCGCTGGTGTTAGTTAGGTTAAAGATGGAGAGTAGTAAACATAATTATCATAGCAAGTCATGTGCGAAAGCTATATTAATAGTGCATTTGTTATTACGGCAATTCGTATTGTGTCATTTTTGTATTTATTTATTCCAGATAAACTGAAGCATCTTGAGCTCTTAAATATAAAGTTATGTTGGGGACAAAAGTTTAATACATACGCCCCACTAAACAAGACGTCAAGATGCTCCACAAGATGTTTACACTAAAACCAGTTTTAGATTCATTTCAGATTTTAGTGTTATTATTTCTCAGCATTCTTACTGATGATAATGACATAAAAGTCATTGAAACGAGTTAGACATGTGTTAAACGCGTATATTATATATATATATAAATTTAAAATACGTTTTCTTGTTTAATAATTTAAAACAACATAGGTTATTCAAATACAAGAATATTTATTAATTTATATCCAAAGCTTTGGATATAAATTAATAAATATTCTTGTATTTGAATAACCTATGTTGTTTTAAATATATATATATATATATATATATATATATATATATATATATATATATATATATATATATATCACTCACATTTTAATGTACTTAAATATTAATATTACTTGGTATTTTTACGAGTCGACTTACAAAAACTATTACGTGCTCTCATTTTACAGCTTATTTTGAGACGGTTATTTTTGATATTTGATATATTATTTGTTTTTTCCTTTTTTTTCATTTTGTGGTGTCATTTTTAGCATTTTGAATCAAAGTGAATTTTAAGCAACCATTTTATGTTGTGGGAGAGGGTTAGAGTGGTTTAGTATTGTGTATGGTTTATATAGGTTTCTTAATAATTTATTATTATATGTTTTTTTGTATTTCTATATATATATATATATATATATATATATATATATATATATATATATATATATATATAGTGATTATAGTAATGTCTACGTTTAGCATTAGGTTCGTTGAGTAAATACAGATATTTATGATGGTTAATGCTTTGAAGGTAAACGTTTAAACTACCCCTATATATATGTATATACCATATCAAAACAAATGGACATTATTATAGTGCTTAATATATACAGTTTAATTGACACAAATATTAATTTTAAAAAGACCCAGCTTTTTATAATAAAATGTGAATAATACCAGATTTTAAAAAATGTTTAAAGTAACATAGGCTCTACTCAAACACAAAACATATTACAACCAATATTTATTTATCTTTTAAATGTTTGATTCGATTTAAAACTCTTACATCGAGTTGCAAATACAAAGCTGTACGAAAGCGTTTAATTAATTCAATGAATGATCAACCTAAAAGTAATAAACACTTAAATAATAAACGAAAAAAATGTTAAAACACAATAAATTAATGTATAATGTCAGTTACAAAATAAAATGTAATCACTTAAGACTGTCTTTTGTTTTAATTCTTTCGTGGGGAATGTAATAAACCTGGAAGTAGATTGCTAAATGGAGCTTACTTGTGTTTCTTGAACTACTTCAAGCACGAGACCATTACACCCTTCCATCTCCATTTAGGTTATTGCTCAAAACCGGAAACCGTTTTAACATGGGTCGAATTATTTTGTGCGTACGAAACGTTATTCAGTCAACTTCACCCTGTGATTTTCCACACACTAATAGATTTTAAATTGACATTTATAATTTTACTAATTTACAATTAAATACAAACGAAAAAAATGTTTTCTACTAATTCTAGTGATAATAGGTAATTAATAGTTAATTTCTTCAGAGGAAACCTACCAGAGTTTTTTTTGGGGGGATTTAAGCCTACCTTAAAAAGACTTTAAATATATATTTTTAAAATTAATTTAGTTTAAGTAGCTATACCTCGTAAGTAGAAAACCACTAGAATATCGCCATCTTGCAATTTTATGGTATGCTCAAAAACGTATTAGATTTTTACGCATGTACATACATACATACATATATATATATATATATATGTATGTATATATAATATTATTATTGTTAATTATAAACAATTGTTCTACCACTAAGTGAAATTAGAATTAACAATAATAACTCATAATAAGTCAGTGCAACGGAAAAATATTAGACAGCGTTAAATAACACACACATACATATATAACATATAAATGGACACATATATTATAATATAAAGATCCTATGCATATGGTAAAATTGGTTAATGTTCAAAATAATAAGTTGGAAATAAGGAAAATTCCGATAAAGAGGGCTTAACCATTGTATATTTCAGTTGGAGTGTTGGATATGTGGGTACAAAATAAGAGCGAAGATTATTTCTAGGGCTCAAGTAATCCTGCAGAACCAGAGTAAGTATGGGAAGGGTAACACCTGGTAGAGTGTGGCAACTCATAAGTTTAGTATGTAGCTTGAGAAACCACAAAACCAGAGTAAGTATGGCAAGGGTAACACCTGGTAGAGTGTGGCAACTTATAAGTTTAGGATGTAGCTTGAGAAACCACAAAACCAGAGTAAGTATGGCAAGGCTAACACCTGGTAGAGTGTGGCAAGTCATAAGTTTAGGATGTAGCGTGAGAAACCACAAAACCAGAGTAAGTATGGGAAGGGTAACACCTGGTAGAGTATGGCAACTCATAAGTTTAGGATGTAGCTTGAGAAACCACAAAACCAGAGTAAGTATGGGAAGGGTAACATCTGGTAGAGTATGGCAACTCATAAGTTTAGGATGTAGCTTGAGAAACCACAAAACCAGAGTAAGTATGGCAAGGCTAACATCTGGTAGAGTATGGCAACTTATAAGTTTAGGGTGTAGCTTGAGAAACCACAAAACCAGAGTAAGTATGGGAAGGGTAACATCTGGTAGAGTGTGGCAAGTCATAAGTTTAGGATGTAGCTTGAGAAACCACAAAACCAGAGTAAGTATGGGAAGGGTAACACCTGGTAGAGTATGGCAACTCATAAGTTTAGGATGTAGCTTGAGAAACCACAAAACCAGAGTAAGTATGGCAAGGCTAACACCTGGTAGAGTGTGGCAAGTCATAAGTTTAGGATGTAGCGTGAGAAACCACAAAACCAGAGTAAGTATGGCAAAGCTAACATCTGGTAGAGTGTGGCAAGTCATAAGTTTAGGATGTAGCGTGAGAAACCACAAAACCAGAGTAAGTATGGCAAAGCTAACATCTGGTAGAGTATGGCAACTCATAAGTTTAGGATGTAGCTTGAGAAACCACAAAACCAGAGTAAGTATGGCAAAGCTAACATCTGGTAGAGTGTGGCAAGTCATAAGTTTAGGATGTAGCGTGAGAAACCACAAAACCAGAGTAAGTATGGGAAGGCTAACACCTGGTAGAGTGTGGCAAGTCATAAGTTTAGGATGTAGCTTGAGAAACCACAAAACCAGAGTAAGTATGGCAAAGCTAACATCTGGTAGAGTATGGCAACTCATAAGTTTAGGATGTAGCGTGAGAAACCACAAAACCAGAGTAAGTATGGGAAGGGTAACATCTGGTAGAGTATGGCAACTCATAAGTTTAGGATGTAGCGTGAGAAACCACAAAACCAGAGTAAGTATGGCAAAGCTAACATCTGGTAGAGTGTGGCAAGTCATAAGTTTAGGATGTAGCGTGAGAAACCACAAAACCAGAGTAAGTATGGGAAGGCTAACACCTGGTAGAGTGTGGCAAGTCATAAGTTTAGGATGTAGCTTGAGAAACCACAAAACCAGAGTAAGTATGGCAAAGCTAACATCTGTTGAGTATGGCAACTCATAAGTTTAGGATGTAGCGTGAGAAACCACAAAACCAGAGTAAGTATGGCAAGGGTAACATCTGGTAGAGTATGGCAACTCATAAGTTTAGGGTGTAGCTTGAGAAACCACAAAACCAGAGTAAGTATGGGAAGGGTAACATCTGGTAGAGTGTGGCAACTCATAAGTTTAGGGTGTAGCTTGAGAAACCACAAAACCAGAGTAAGTATGGCAAGGGTAACATCTGGTAGAGTATGGCAAGTCATAAGGTTAGGATGTAGCTTGAGAAACCACAAAACCAGAGTAAGTATGGGAAGGGTAACACCTGGTAGAGTGTGGCAAGTCATAAGTTTAGGATGTAGCTTGACAAACCACAAAACCAGAGTCAGTATGGGAAGGGTAACATCTGGTAGAGTATGGCAACTCATAAGTTTAGGATGTAGCTTGACAAACCACAAAACCAGAGTAAGTATGGCAAGGGTAACATCTGGTAGAGTATGGCAACTCATAAGTTTAGGGTGTAGCTTGAGAAACCACAAAACCAGAGTAAGTATGGGAAGGGTAACATCTGGTAGAGTGTGGCAACTCATAAGTTTAGGGTGTAGCTTGAGAAACCACAAAACCAGAGTAAGTATGGGAAGGGTAACACCTGGTAGAGTGTGGCAAGTCATAAGTTTAGGATGTAGCTTGACAAACCACAAAACCAGAGTCAGTATGGGAAGGGTAACATCTGGTAGAGTATGGCAACTCATAAGTTTAGGATGTAGCTTGACAAACCACAAAACCAGAGTAAGTATGGCAAGGGTAACATCTGGTAGAGTATGGCAACTCATAAGTTTAGGATGTAGCTTGACAAACCACAAAACCAGAGTAAGTATGGGAAGGGTAACATCTGGTAGAGTATGGCAACTCATAAGTTTAGGATGTAGCTTGACAAACCACAAAACCAGAGTAAGTATGGCAAGGGTAACATCTGGTAGAGTATGGCAACTCATAAGTTTAGGATGTAGCTTGAGAAACCACAAAACCAGAGTAAGTATGGGAAGGGTAACATCTGGTAGAGTGTGGCAACTCATAAGTTTAGGGTGTAGCTTGAGAAACCACAAAACCAGAGTAAGTATGGGAAGGGTAACATCTGGTAGAGTGTGGCAACTCATAAGTTTAGGGTGTAGCTTGAGAAACCACAAAACCAGAGTAAGTATGGCAAGGGTAACATCTGGTAGAGTATGGCAAGTCATAAGGTTAGGATGTAGCTTGAGAAACCACAAAACCAGAGTAAGTATGGGAAGGGTAACACCTGGTAGAGTGTGGCAAGTCATAAGTTTAGGATGTAGCTTGACAAACCACAAAACCAGAGTCAGTATGGGAAGGGTAACATCTGGTAGAGTATGGCAACTCATAAGTTTAGGATGTAGCTTGACAAACCACAAAACCAGAGTAAGTATGGCAAGGGTAACATCTGGTAGAGTATGGCAACTCATAAGTTTAGGATGTAGCTTGACAAACCACAAAACCAGAGTAAGTATGGGAAGGGTAACATCTGGTAGAGTATGGCAACTCATAAGTTTAGGATGTAGCTTGACAAACCACAAAACCAGAGTAAGTATGGCAAGGGTAACATCTGGTAGAGTATGGCAACTCATAAGTTTAGGATGTAGCTTGAGAAACCACAAAACCAGAGTAAGTATGGCAAGGGTAACATCTGGTAGAGTGTGGCAAGTCATAAGTTTAGGATGTAGCTTGACAAACCACAAAACCAGAGTCAGTATGGCAAGGGTAACACCTGGTAGAGTATGGCAACTCATAAGTTTAGGATGTAGCTTGACAAACCACAAAACCAGAGTCAGTATGGCAAGGGTAACACCTGGTAGAGTATGGCAACTCATAAGTTTAGGATGTAGCTTGACAAACCACAAAACCAGAGTAAGTATGGGAAGGGTAACATCTGGTAGAGTATGGCAACTCATAAGTTTAGGATGTAGCTTGACAAACCACAAAACCAGAGTAAGTATGGCAAGGGTAACATCTGGTAGAGTATGGCAACTCATAAGTTTAGGATGTAGCTTGAGAAACCACAAAACCAGAGTAAGTATGGCAAGGGTAACATCTGGTAGAGTGTGGCAAGTCATAAGTTTAGGATGTAGCTTGACAAACCACAAAACCAGAGTAAGTATGGCAAGGGTAACATCTGGTAGAGTATGGCAACTCATAAGTTTAGGATGTAGCTTGAGAAACCACAAAACCAGAGTAAGTATGGCAAGGGTAACATCTGGTAGAGTGTGGCAAGTCATAAGTTTAGGATGTAGCTTGACAAACCACAAAACCAGAGTCAGTATGGCAAGGGTAACACCTGGTAGAGTATGGCAACTCATAAGTTTAGGATGTAGCTTGACAAACCACAAAACCAGAGTCAGTATGGCAAGGGTAACACCTGGTAGAGTATGGCAACTCATAAGTTTAGGATGTAGCTTGAGAAACCACAAAACCAGAGTCAGTATGGCAAGGGTAACACCTGGTAGAGTATGGCAACTCATAAGTTTAGGATGTAGCTTGAGAAACCACAAAACCAGAGTAAGTATGGCAAGGGTAACATCTGGTAGAGTGTGGCAAGTCATAAGTTTAGGATGTAGCTTGACAAACCACAAAACCAGAGTCAGTATGGCAAGGGTACCACCTGGTAGAGTATGGCAACTCATAAGTTTAGGATGTAGCTTGAGAAACCACAAAACCAGAGTAAGTATGGCAAGGGTAACACCTGGTAGAGTATGGCAACTCATAAGTTTAGGATGTAGCTTGAGAAACCACAAAACCAGAGTAAGTATGGCAAGGGTAACATCTGGTAGAGTGTGGCAAGTCATAAGTTTAGGATGTAGCTTGACAAACCACAAAACCAGAGTCAGTATGGCAAGGGGAACACCTGGTAGAGTATGGCAAGTCATAAGTTTAGGATGTAGCTTGAGAAACCACAAAACCAGAGTCAGTATGGCAAGGATAACACCTGGTAGAGTATGGCAACTCATAAGTTTAGGATGTAGCTTGAGAAACCACAAAACCAGAGTAAGTATGGCAAGGGTAACACCTGGTAGAGTATGGCAACTCATAAGTTTAGGATGTAGCTTGAGAAACCACAAAACCAGAGTAAGTATGGCAAGGGTAACATCTGGTAGAGTGTGGCAAGTCATAAGTTTAGGATGTAGCTTGACAAACCACAAAACCAGAGTCAGTATGGCAAGGGTAACACCTGGTAGAGTATGGCAACTCATAAGTTTAGGATGTAGCTTGAGAAACCACAAAACCAGAGTAAGTATGAGAAGGGTAACATCTGGTAGAGTATGGCAACTCATAAGTTTAGGATGTAGCTTGACAAACCACAAAACCAGAGTCAGTATGGCAAGGGTAACACCTGGTAGAGTATGGCAACTCATAAGTTTAGGATGTAGCTTGAGAAACCACAAAACCAGAGTAAGTATGGCAAGGGTAACACCTGGTAGAGTATGGCAACTCATAAGTTTAGGATGTAGCTTGAGAAACCACAAAACCAGAGTAAGTATGGCAAGGGTAACATCTGGTAGAGTGTGGCAAGTCATAAGTTTAGGATGTAGCTTGACAAACCACAAAACCAGAGTCAGTATGGCAAGGGTAACTCCTGGTAGAGTATGGCAAGTCATAAGTTTAGGATGTAGCTTGAGAAACCACAAAACCAGAGTAAGTATGGCAAGGGTAACACCTGGTAGAGTATGGCAACTCATAAGTTTAGGATGTAGCTTGAGAAACCACAAAACCAGAGTAAGTATGGCAAGGGTAACACCTGGTAGAGTATGGCAACTCATAAGTTTAGGATGTAGCTTGAGAAACCACAAAACCAGAGTAAGTATGGCAAGGGTAACATCTGGTAGAGTATGGCAACTCATAAGTTTAGGATGTAGCTTGAGAAACCACAAAACCAGAGTAAGTATGGCAAGGATAACACCTGGTAGAGTATGGCAACTCATAAGTTTAGGATGTAGCTTGAGAAACCACAAAACCAGAGTAAGTATGGCAAGGGTAACATCTGGTAGAGTATGGCAACTCATAAGTTTAGGATGTAGCTTGAGAAACCACAAAACCAGAGTAAGTATGGCAAGGGTAACATCTGGTAGAGTATGGCAACTCATAAGTTTAGGATGTAGCTTGAGAAACCACAAAACCAGAGTAAGTATGGCAAGGGTAACATCTGGTAGAGTATGGCAACTCATAAGTTTAGGATGTAGCTTGAGAAACCACAAAACCAGAGTAAGTATGGCAAGGGTAACACCTGGTAGAGTGTGGCAACTCATAAGTTTAGGATGTAGCTTGAGAAACCACAAAACCAGAGTAAGTATGGCAAGGGTAACATCTGGTAGAGTGTGGCAAGTCATAAGTTTAGGATGTAGCTTGACAAACCACAAAACCAGAGTCAGTATGGCAAGGGTAACACCTGGTAGAGTATGGCAAGTCATAAGTTTAGGATGTAGCTTGAGAAACCACAAAACCAGAGTAAGTATGGCAAGGGTAACACCTGGTAGAGTATGGCAACTCATAAGTTTAGGATGTAGCTTGAGAAACCACAAAACCAGAGTAAGTATGGCAAGGGTAACACCTGGTAGAGTATGGCAACTCATAAGTTTAGGATGTAGCTTGAGAAACCACAAAACCAGAGTAAATATGAGAAGGGTAACATCTGGTAGAGTGTGGCAAGTCATAAGTTTAGGATGTAGCTTGACAAACCACAAAACCAGAGTCAGTATGGCAAGGGTAACACCTGGTAGAGTATGGCAAGTCATAAGTTTAGGATGTAGCTTGAGAAACCACAAAACCAGAGTAAGTATGGCAAGGGTAACACCTGGTAGAGTATGGCAACTCATAAGTTTAGGATGTAGCTTGAGAAACCACAAAACCAGAGTAAGTATGGCAAGGGTAACACCTGGTAGAGTATGGCAACTCATAAGTTTAGGATGTAGCTTGAGAAACCACAAAACCAGAGTAAGTATGGCAAGGGTAACACCTGGTAGAGTATGGCAACTCATAAGTTTAGGATGTAGCTTGAGAAACCACAAAACCAGAGTAAGTATGGCAAGGGTAACACCTGGTAGAGTATGGCAACTCATAAGTTTAGGATGTAGCTTGAGAAACCACAAAACCAGAGTAAATATGAGAAGGGTAACATCTGGTAGAGTGTGGCAAGTCATAAGTTTAGGATGTAGCTTGACAAACCACAAAACCAGAGTCAGTATGGCAAGGGTAACACCTGGTAGAGTATGGCAAGTCATAAGTTTAGGATGTAGCTTGAGAAACCACAAAACCAGAGTAAGTATGGCAAGGGTAACACCTGGTAGAGTATGGCAACTCATAAGTTTAGGATGTAGCTTGAGAAACCACAAAACCAGAGTAAGTATGGCAAGGGTAACACCTGGTAGAGTATGGCAACTCATAAGTTTAGGATGTAGCTTGAGAAACCACAAAACCAGAGTAAGTATGGCAAGGGTAACATCTGGTAGAGTATGGAAACTCATAAGTTTAGGATGTAGCTTGAGAAACCACAAAACCAGAGTAAGTATGGCAAGGGTAACACCTGGTAGAGTATGGCAACTCATAAGTTTAGGATGTAGCTTGAGAAACCACAAAACCAGAGTAAGTATGGCAAGGGTAACATCTGGTAGAGTATGGCAACTCATAAGTTTAGGATGTAGCTTGAGAAACCACAAAACCAGAGTAAGTATGGCAAGGGTAACATCTGGTAGAGTATGGCAACTCATAAGTTTAGGATGTAGCTTGAGAAACCACAAAACCAGAGTAAGTATGGCAAGGGTAACATCTGGTAGAGTATGGCAACTCATAAGTTTAGGATGTAGCTTGAGAAACCACAAAACCAGAGTAAGTATGGCAAGGGTAACACCTGGTAGAGTGTGGCAACTCATAAGTTTAGGATGTAGCTTGAGAAACCACAAAACCAGAGTAAGTATGGCAAGGCTAACATCTGGTAGAGTGTGGCAAGTCATAAGTTTAGGTTGTAGCTTGAGAAACCACAAAACCAGAGTAAGTATGGCAAGGGTAACATCTGGTAGAGTGTGGCAACTTATAAGTTTAGGATGTAGCTTGAAAAAACCACAAAACAAGAGTAAGTATGGCAAGGCTAACATCTGGTAGAGTGTGGCAACTCATAAGTTTAGTATGTAGCTTGAGAAACCACAAAACCAGAGTATGTATGGCAAGGGTTACATCTGGTAGAGTGTGGCAACTAATAAGTTTAGGATGTAGCTTGACAAACCACAAAACCAGAGTAAGTATGGCAAGGGTAACATCTGGTAGAGTGTGGCAAGTCATAAGTTTAGGATGTAGCTTGAGAAACCACAAAACCAGAGTAAGTATGGCAAGGGTAACATCTGGTAGAGTATGGCAACTCATAAGTTTAGGATGTAGCTTCAGAAACCACAAAACCAGAGTAAGTATGGCAAGGGTAACATCTGGTAGAGTGTGGCAAGTCATAAGTTTAGGATGTAGCTTGACAAACCACAAAACCAGAGTAAGTATGGCAAGGGTTACATCTGGTAGAGTGTGGCAACTCATAAGTTTAGGATGTAGCTTGAGAAACCACAAAACCAGAGTAAGTATGGCAAGGGTAACATCTGGTAGAGTGTGGCAAGTCATAAGTTTAGGATGTAGCTTGAGAAACCACAAAACCAGAGTAAGTATGGCAAGGGTAACATCTGGTAGAGTGTGGCAACTTATAAGTTTAGGATGTAGCTTGACAAACCACAAAACCAGAGTAAGTATGGCAAGGGTAACATCTGGTAGAGTGTGGCAAGTCATAAGTTTAGGATGTAGCTTGAAAAAACCACAAAATCAGAGAAAGTATGGCAAGGCTAACATCTGGTAGAGTGTGGCAACTCATAAGTTTAGGATGTAGCTTGAGAAACCACAAAACCAGAGTAAGTATGGCAAGGCTAACATCTGGTAGAGGGTGGCAACTCATAAGTTTAGTATGTAGCTTGAGAAACCACAAAACCAGAGTATGTATGGCAAGGGTTACATCTGGTAGAGTATGGCAAGTCATAAGTTTAGGATGTAGCTTGAGAAACCACAAAACCAGAGTAAGTATGGCAAGGCTAACATCTGGTAGAGTGTGGCAACTCATAAGTTTAGTATGTAGCTTGAGAAACCACAAAACCAGAGTATGTATGGCAAGGGTTACATCTGGTAGAGTATGGCAACTCATAAGTTTAGGATGTAGCTTGAGAAACCACAAAACCAGAGTAAGTATGGCAAGGGTTACATCTGGTAGAGTATGGCAACTCATAAGTTTAGGATGTAGCTTGAGAAACCACAAAACCAGAGTAAGTATGGCAAGGGTAACATCTGGTAGAGTGTGGCAAGTCATAAGTTTAGGATGTAGCTT
Source organism: Prosapia bicincta (assembly GCA_036971475.1). NCBI lineage: Eukaryota > Metazoa > Arthropoda > Insecta > Hemiptera > Cercopidae > Prosapia > Prosapia bicincta. The sequence goes on along the minus strand of JBAIZL010000008.1, from coordinate 31,453,823 downwards.
GAGAAACCACAAAACCAGAGTAAGTATGGCAAGGGTAACATCTGGTAGAGTGTGGCAACTTATAAGTTTAGGATGTAGCTTGACAAACCACAAAACCAGAGTAAGTATGGCAAGGCTAACATCTGGTAGAGTGTGGCAAGTCATAAGTTTAGGATGTAGCTTGAAAAATCCACAAAACCAGAGTAAGTATGGCAAGGCTAACATCTGGTAGAGTGTGGCAACTCATAATGTAGCTTGAGAAACCACAAAACCAGAGTATGTATGGCAAGGGTTACATCTGGTAGAGTATGGCAAGTCATAAGTTTAGGATGTAGCTTGAGAAACCACAAAACCAGAGTAAGTATGGCAAGGGTAACATCTGGTAGAGTATGGCAAGTCATAAGTTTAGGATGTAGCTTGAGAAACCACAAAACCAGAGTAAGTATGGCAAGGGTTACATCTGGTAGAGTGTGGCAAGTCATAAGTTTAGGATGTAGCTTGAGAAACCACAAAACCAGAGTAAGTATGGCAAGGGTAACATCTGGTAGAGTGTGGCAAGTCATAAGTTTAGGATGTAGCTTGACAAACCACAAAACCAGAGTAAGTATGGCAAGGGTAACATCTGGTAGAGTATGGCAAGTCATAAGTTTAGGTTGTAGCTTGAGAAACCACAAAACCAGAGTAAGTATGGCAAGGGTTACATCTGGTAGAGTATGGCAAGTCATAAGTTTAGGATGTAGCTTGACAAACCACAAAACCAGAGTAAGTATGGCAAGGGTAACATCTGGTAGAGTGTGGCAAGTCATAAGTTTAGGATGTAGCTTGAGAAACCACAAAACCAGAGTAAGTATGGCAAGGGTAACATCTGGTAGAGTGTGGCAAATCATAAGTTTAGGATGTAGCTTGACAAACCACAAAACCAGAGTAAGTATGGCAAGGGTAACATCTGGTAGAGTGTGGCAAGTCATAAGTTTAGGATGTAGCTTGAGAAACCACAAAACCAGAGTAAGTATGGCAAGGGTAACATCTGGTAGAGTGTGGCAACTTATAAGTTTAGGATGTAGCTTGACAAACCACAAAACCAGAGTAAGTATGGCAATTCTAACATCTGGTAGAGTGTGGCAAGTCATAAGATTAGGATGTAGCTTGAAAAAACCACAAAACCAGAGTAAGTATGGCAAGGCTAACATCTGGTAGAGTGTGGCAACTCATAATGTAGCTTGAGAAACCACAAAACCAGAGTATGTATGGCAAGGGTTACATCTGGTAGAGTGTGGCAACTTATAAACTTAGGATGTAGCTTGACAAACAACAAAACCAGAGTAAGTATGGCAAGGGTAACATCTGGTAGAGTGTGGCAAGTCATAAGTTTAGGATGTAGCTTGAGAAACCACAAAACCAGAGTAAGTATGGCAAGGGTAACATCTGGTAGAGTATGGCAAGTCATAAGTTTAGGATGTAGCTTGAGAAACCACAAAACCAGAGTAAGTATGGCAAGGGTTACATCTGGTAGAGTGTGGCAAGTCATAAGTTTAGGATGTAGCTTGAGAAACCACAAAACCAGAGTAAGTATGGCAAGGGTAACATCTGGTAGAGTGTGGCAAGTCATAAGTTTAGGATGTAGCTTGACAAACCACAAAACCAGAGTAAGTATGGCAAGGGTAACATCTGGTAGAGTATGGCAAGTCATAAGTTTAGGTTGTAGCTTGAGAAACCACAAAACCAGACTAAGTATGGCAAGGGTTACATCTGGTAGAGTATGGCAAGTCATAAGTTTAGGATGTAGCTTGACAAACCACAAAACCAGAGTAAGTATGGCAAGGGTAACACCTGGTAGAGTGTGGCAAGTCATAAGTTTAGGATGTAGCTTGAGAAACCACAAAACCAGAGTAAGTATGGCAAGGGTAACATCTGGTAGAGTGTGGCAAATCATAAGTTTAGGATGTAGCTTGACAAACCACAAAACCAGAGTAAGTATGGCAAGGGTAACATCTGGTAGAGTATGGCAAGTCATAAGTTTAGGATGTAGCTTGAGAAACCACAAAACCAGAGTAAGTATGGCAATGGTTACATCTGGTAGAGTATGGCAAGTCATAAGTTTAGGATGTAGCTTGAGAAACCACAAAACCAGAGTAAGTATGGCAAGGGTAACATCTGGTAGAGTGTGGCAACTCATAAGTTTAGGATGTAGCTTGAGAAACCACAAAACCAGAGTAAGTATGGCAAGGGTAACATCTGGTAGAGTGTGGCAAGTCATAAGTTTAGGATGTAGCTTGACAAACCACAAAACCAGAGTAGGTATGGCAAGGGTAATATCTGGTAGAGTGTGGCAAGTCATAAGTTTAGGATGTAGCTTGAAAAAACCACAAAACCAGAGTAAGTATGGCAAGGCTAACATCTGGTAGAGTGTGGCAACTCATAAGTTTAGGATGTAGCTTGACAAACCACAAAACCAGAGTAAGTATGGCAAGGGTACCATCTGGTAGAGTGTGGCAAGTCATAAGTTTAGGATGTAGCTTGAGAAACCACAAAACCAGAGTAAGTATGGCAAGGCTAACATCTGGTAGAGTGTGGCAACTCATTAGTTTAGGATGTAGCTTGAGAAACCACAAAACCAGAGTAAGTATGGCAAGGGTAACATCTGGTAGAGTGTGGCAAGTCATAAGTGTAGGATGTAGCTTGACAAACCACAAAACCAGAGTAAGTATGGCAAGGGTAACATCTGGTAGAGTGTGGCAAGTCATAAGTTTAGGATGTAGCTTGAGAAACCACAAAACCAGAGTAAGTATGGCAAGGCTAACATCTGGTAGAGTGTGGCAACTCATAAGTTTAGGATGTAGCTTGACAAACCACAAAACCAGAGTAAGTATGGCAAGGGTAACATCTGGTAGAGTGTGGCAAGTCATAAGTTTAGGATGTAGCTTGAGAAACCACAAAACCAGAGTAAGTATGGCAAGGCTAACATCTGGTAGAGTGTGGCAACTCATAAGTTTAGGATGTAGCTTGACAAACCACAAAACCAGAGTAAGTATGGCAAGGGTAACATCTGGTAGAGTGTGGCAAGTCATAAGTTTAGGATGTAGCTTGAGAAACCACAAAACCAGAGTAAGTATGGCAAGGCTAACATCTGGTAGAGTGTGGCAACTCATAAGTTTAGGATGTAGCTTGACAAACCACAAAACCAGAGTAAGTATGGCAAGGCTAACATCTGGTAGAGTGTGGCAACTCATAAGTTTAGGATGTAGCTTGACAAACCACAAAACCAGAGTAAGTACGCAAGGGTAACATCTGGTAGAGTGTGGCAAGTCATAAGTTTAGGATTTAGCTTGAGAAACCACAAAACCAGAGTAAGTATGGCAAGGCTAACATCTGGTAGAGTGTGGCAACTCATCAGTTTAGGATGTAGCTTGACAAACCACAAAACCAGAGTAAGTATGGCAAGGGTAACATCTGGTAGAGTGTGGCAAGTCATAAGTTTAGGATGTAGCTTGACAAACCACAAAACCAGAGTAAGTATGGCAAGGGTAACATCTGGTAGAGTGTGGCAAGTCATAAGTTTAGGATGTAGCTTGAGAAACCACAAAACCAGAGTAAGTATGGCAAGCCTAACATCTGGTAGAGTGTGGCAACTCATAAGTTTAGGATGTAGCTTGACAAACCACAAAACCAGAGTAAGTATGGCAAGGGTAACATCTGGTAGAGTGTGGCAAGTCATAAGTTTAGGATGTAGCTTGAAAAACCACAAAACCAGAGTAAGTATGGCAAGGCTAACATCTGGTAGAGTGTGGCAACTCATAAGTTTAGGATGGAGCTTGACAAACCACAAAACCAGAGTAAGTATGGCAAGGCTAACATCTGGTAGAGTGTGGCAACTCATAAGTTTAGGATGTAGCTTGACAAACCACAAAACCAGAGTAAGTATGGCAAGGGTAACATCTGGTAGAGTGTGGCAAGTCATAAGTTTAGGATGTAGCTTGAGAAACCACAAAACCAGAGTAAGTATGGCAAGGGTTATATCTGGTAGAGTGTGGCAACTTATAAGTTTAGGATGTAGCTTGAGAAACCACAAAACCAGAGTAAGTATGGCAAGGGTTATATCTGGTAGAGTGTGGCAACTTATAAATTTAGGATGTAGCTTGACAAACCACAAAACCAGAGTAAGTACGGCAAGGGTAACATCTGGTAGAGTGTGGCAACTTATAAGTTTAGGATGTAGCTTGACAAACCACAAAACCAGAGTAAGTACGGCAAGGGTAACATCTGGTAGAGTGTGGCAACTTATAAGTTTAGGATGTAGCTTGACAAACCACAAAACCAGAGTAAGTACGGCAAGGGTAACATCTGGTAGAGTGTGGCAACTTATAAGTTTAGGATGTAGCTTGAGAAACCACAAAACCAGAGTAAGTATGGCAAGGGTAACATCTGGTAGAGTGTGGCAACTTATAAGTTTAGGATGTAGCGTGAGAAACCAGAAAACCAGAGTAAGTATGGCAAGGGTAACATCTGGCAGAGTGTGGCAACTTATAAGTTTAGGATGTAGCTTGAGAAACCACAAAACCAGAGTAAGTATGGCAAGGGTAACATCTGGCAGAGTGTGGCAACTTATAAGTTTAGGATGTAGCGTGAGAAACCACAAAACAAAGAAAATCATTGGCCTAACGTATGTGTTCGAAATGTTAACAAGTTAACTCTGATTGCCTTAAATACATTATGAGGGAGATAAATCTTGTTCTTAAAAACTAAAGTCATCGGGCATTCTTAACTAAGTCTGGGAAACTTCAGGTGCTGTCCTATTTGGGGGAGGGGGCAGGTTATAAGAAATCGTTTAAAAGGCGTTGTTTTGTTTAGACAGTGTAATTTATGAAGGAATTTATACAAGTGTGACGAGTAATGAATTAGGCCGGTAGTAAAGAGAAAGAGGAAGTTAATCACTGTGCAAAAGTGAAGTAGAAGCTAATGGCCGAGAATCCAGGAGGGTAGATTCAGGAAACAAACATTTCTAGAGCTTAGTAAGTTTATAATAAATTAAAATTATTTGTCTTTATAAATTTTAATCAAGTTTTTTATCACCATTTCTAATGTATAGAAGATCCCAAAAAATAACGACCTGAGCAGTCTAACAGGGTATTTAATTCATTATTTAACACTGTATTTATAAATACGGTATTTTATCAAACACTGATTTTATTAAACTTTATTGTATTAAGAACCAAAAGCCTCAAGAGTCCACCTTTGTAATAATTTTATTACTACTTATTCAATCAAATTTGTCACTGCATCATATTAATGTATTTGATGGTGTACCTGAAAGACAAGTAAATAAATGTAGGAGATATTAAATTTATATAATTGTTTAATTATTTACGCCTAAACGTGTGACTATTAGGAAGGTAAGGAAACTGAAATATAATATAAAAGTAACATAAATATCTTTATTATATATATATCATATTGTTTCAGAAAATTAAGTAGAATGCAACGATAATATTTCGAGAAACGTTGTTATTGCTACTAAGGAAAAACGAATTACAAGAACTTTTTAAATTTAAAATTAACTGAATGCAATAATAATTTGTTTACATCCATTTGAATGTGTGTGTTATACATTCAGTTGTATATAAAAGTAAGAAGGTTTAAAATGGTAACAAAATTAAACTTAACAAATTGAAATGGAACACTCCTATTACTTGGAATTGCAAACGTTTACTAACGTGCCAACACATAATATGAGTCAAAGATAAATCCTAAAGCGTAAATACAAACCCGTATTTCCTGTTAGTTTACTATTTATGGAGATAGGTAAAGTTAAGTAATCAAGATGGGATTTTTCATTAGACCTTAATTTCATCTTTGGAGCGTTGACTGACAAGGTGTAAACCAGACTAGTAAAATGATTTATAAATAAAAACTAACGTCATAGCAAAAATATTCTACACCTAATTGTTCATTAATTAAACAAAAATTGCAAATAATGCCATTATAACTTATTTAAATCTAAAACTTTTACCAATACAGAGAGTGTTTAACAAGGTTCGATACCATTACTTCAGTTTGTTTGTTTATTTTATTCTTTTTATGCTTTTTATTCATAGAACACTAACTATGATATTGTGTGGTAACCATGTCAACAATTTAAGGTTATGCAATGAAGGTTTCAATGACAACCAGGGGTAAAAGAAAATATATATACATCTTTGAGAAGTAAATTTCTAGCTGTGGGAAAGTTGGCTCAGTACCAAAATTTTATTTTATTAACGATTGAAAATTTGCACAAGATATATCAGTAGAGTGTGAGCTAACAGGAGGAATTTAAAAACAACTGTTGTACACAACACTCCACAAAATTTTATAAAATTAACGATTTTGCCAATTATTTAGGAAATTAATTTGAAAATGACTAAACTAAAACCTTCAAACAACCTTTAGTTTAGGACGACTATTGATAATAAAACAACAATATTGAATGACACATAAATCCCTAAATTTATCACAATTTTATAAGACACAATAATCAATGTCCTTATATTCTACAGTTGAAAACATTTTGAAATTTAAATTATGTAACATAATTTGAATAAAAATATTATTATAGTCGGTGTGCACCTATTTCTGGATACTAGGATAAGTGATGAAGTTAAAGGTAAAACTACAAACATAACTATATAAGAAGATACCTTTCGCATGAGGTTATGTAAAAATGCTTTTACCTAGATTCAAAACAAAAAACTACTTTGACATTGATATGTAAAAACAATAGAAGAGGTAAGATTGAAATTAAAATTGCTAATTAAAGCCCAGTGTCAATAATTGTACTTCTAATGAGACACACACACACCCACAGCCACACCCACACACACACCCACCCACCCACACACACACACACACACACACACACACACACACACACACACACACACACACACACACACATATATATATATATATATATATATATATATATATATATATATATATATATATATAATGTATGTTTTATAATAAATATAATTCACAATTTATATAATTATTCTCAATTCTTGTGTTAAACGAGACATTATGTTATTGCTATAAATATCTTACAAACTTTGCGAAATCTATTTATTAAAATTTATTAAAAATAACTCTTTGATGGGATGTTTTTCACTGTAGTTTGGAATTAGATACAACTTTAAAATAATAATTACAGACTAACCTAATCATAATACAATAAAAATATAATATTTATTGGATTAAACAGAAGAAAAATAAGCAGTTTAAGACTGAAAAATAATTGTAAGGCCCAATGGGGTGGGAAGTTTAATTTTCTTCTACTTAGGGAATCATTAACACCTCATATTTCATAACATTGGACAGTTCTGAGGTTTTCCTGAGGAATTACGAGTATTAAAGTAGGATGGGCAACTGAATCATCATTCTGCCTCACAAAGCAACGTATCCCGTCAAAAGCTCGTCCCTGTACGCGAGCTGAAATATGTTCAAATAAACTTGATTTTATTCTAATTGTATTGTGATTTTCAACCTTTGTATTGTACATTTTGTAGAAATTTTAATTTTTGTTTTTATTTATAAAATTTAGAATTCATTTTTTATTTGAGATAATCCAAGTGAAAAAAACTGAACCAGATCAAAAAATTGATTAAAACAATAATATAGTTTTAAATACAGACACACAGACACAGACACAGACACACACACACACACACACACACACACACACACACATATATATATATATATATATATATATATATATATATATATATATAAGTATGTATGTATTATTTTGCAAGTATAAAGTTTTGTGTTGACAAAATTCCTTTGAAAATTAAACATTTTATAAGGATAAAAAAAGAATAAATATTTTATACAGGTTATTACTATTTTTAAATTGGTTTTTTAGTAATGCAATAAAAAATATTTTCACGCAGGGTTCCACTTCTTTCTGTATTACAAATATACAGGAGTAATAACCACACAGAATTTTTTTTCTATTCTATATGAATATAAACTTTCTAATTCAGTAGTAAATTTATCTTGTTAAAAAAGCTTATTAAGATCAACTTGCACAGTTTAGTATTAAGATTTTGGAACAGTATTACAAATTTTGTTTATAGGCTCAATAATAACTCACTGTTTAGTATTACTTTATACAATAACTGGTTATTTTAAATAAAAACTTTAAAACAATTTGATTCGTGTATTTCACCACTTGTTCATCTTTAAACGTTCCGTCCGATAGCCACGATCAAAGCGGTTATGACTTTATTTGCAGCTGTTTGAATGGCTGGCCAGATGCTAAGTGAACTATGAATGTTTTCCCTTATCGAATTTCCTGCTTTTAGAATGATCAGCTGTTAGCTGTTGCATACTATATATGTAGTAGGAGTTTTATCAACTTATAACATTTCTGTCTGTCTATAAATAAACAACCGCCGCTTTACTTCATCTTTGAGGACACCAGTGACGTCGAATGGCATCATGAGGTAGTCAAATTTCTACAAGGACACGTCTGTAGACTTACATTTCCAAGAAGGCTTCTTCTACCGTGCTTCATACTTCTGTTAATTTTTCTCAAATTATCAACTGAAGAATTATATGTTTACCGCGTCTATTATAACCAATTCAATTATCTTTATTATTCCTATGGCTCCCCCTTAGTCCAACCGTTGCATTATCTCGTTGCTGCTCACTCCAAGATAATCTATAGTCTATGGATCAGCCAACCGTTGCATTATCTCGTTGCTGCTCACTCCAAGATAATCTATAGTTTATGGATCAGCCAACCGTTGCATTATCTCGTTGCTGCTCACTCCAAGATAATCTATAGTCTATGGATCAGCCAACCGTTGCATTATCTCGTTGCTGCTCACTCCAAGATAATCTATAGTCTATGGATCAGCCAACCGTTGCATTATCTCGTTGCTGCTCACTCCAAGATAATCTATAGTCTATGGATCAGCCAACCGTTGCATTATCTCGTTGCTGCTCACTCCAAGATAATCTATAGTCTATGGATCAGCCAACCGTTGCATTATCTCGTTGCTGCACACTCCAAGATAATCTATAGTCTATGGATCAGCCAACCGTTGCATTATCTCGTTGCTACTCACTCCAAGATAATCTATAGTCTATGGATCAGCCAACCGTTGCATTATCTCGTTGCTACTCACTCCAAGATAATCTATAGTCTATGGATCAGCCAACCGTTGCATTATCTCGTTGCTGCTCACTCCAAGATAATCTATAGTCTATGGATCAGCCAACCGTTGCATTATCTCGTTGCTGCTCACTCCAAGATAATCTATAGTCTATGGATCAGCCAACCGTTGCATTATCTCGTTGCTGCTCACTCCAAGATAATCTATAGTCTATGGATCAGCCAACCGTTGCATTATCTCGTTGCTACTCACTCCAAGATAATCTATAGTCTATGGATCAGCCAACCGTTGCATTATCTCGTTGCTGCTCACTCCAAGATAATCTATAGTCTATGGATCAGCCAACCGTTGCATTATCTCGTTGCTACTCACTCCAAGATAATCTATAGTCTATGGATCAGCCAACCGTTGCATTATCTCGTTGCTACTCACTCCAAGATAATCTATAGTCTATGGATCAGCCAACCGTTGCATTATCTCGTTGCTGCTCACTCCAAGATAATCTATAGTCTATGGATCAGCCAACCGTTGCATTATCTCGTTGCTACTCACTCCAAGATAATCTATAGTCTATGGATCAGCCAACCGTTCCATTATCTCGTTGCTATTCACTCCAAGATAATCTATAGTCTATGGATCAGCCAACCGTTGCATTATCTCGTTGCTGCACACTCCAAGATAATCTATAGTCTATGGATCAGCCAACCGTTGCATTATCTCGTTGCTACTCACTCCAAGACAATCTATAGTCTATGGATCAGCCAACCATTGCATTATCTCGTTGCTGCTCACTCCAAGATAATCTATAGTCTATGGATCGATATTCCAAACTCCTCAACCTATTTGTTTATAGTTTTGACCATTGTTCTTGCTTCGATTCCGTTAACAGAACGGGACACAAGTAATTTTAGAAGTTTAGTTCTGACAGTCTGCTTTGATGTAAATATTGACTTGAAACATGCTGTAAGTTTTTTAAAAGTGTCCAACGAACATCTTTCCTTGATTCTATATTGAATGTATTAATGTTTGTTGATTGGTGAATGGTTTTAAGTTTTAAATCTTTACTTGTTCAAATCTGACGTCCAAATTGTTATCCCCCAAAACACCAACTTAAATGAGAAAGTATCAGGTAAGAAATGAATCATAACATTAAAGCGCAAAAAGGATTTATCATCTCTCTACCCTTACATACGTTTTAAAAAATTAATATAAAAAGAAAACTTAGGTTAAATGAAGCCCTTGATTGACAAACTGTCCTCCTGCATGACCTGTTTCTCTTCCACAGTTTCGAATAGGATTTCAAAGCAGTTCTAGCATCGTCTGTGTAATATATTTTAGTTTTTACATCTCCTCAACATATTGCTTGATTAATCATGTTAAGGTTGTTTGACAAATTAAAAGGGAACGTATTTACAGTTTTATTTAATTATTGCAATTTTAGAGTCAAATAGTTCAATGACAATCTGTGGATATGTAATGTCTTTTAATTTTTTACATATCATGCTGCCGGTAAGACCTTAAATATATTTTTGAAATTTTAATATCCACGCACACACACAGACACACACACACACACACATTCACACTGTACCGGTCTGGAAAGCCGTCCAAATTTGGAAATTAATAATTTCCTATTTTTTAAATAACAATTTTAATATTTAAATATTAAGTTTTGAATTTATTGTATAAATAAACATAGTAAAGAGTGAAGAAGTCAGTAAAATCTTAAATACTTGATATTAAGACAAATTAAAAATTATAACAGCATGAAACTGTAATAACTAACTAAATTTGACAAACGGGAGTGAAGTGAAAAATTTGTAAGTGCCGAAAAATGCTAACTTGAGAACTAGGCCACGTAGAACTATCATCGACATTTTGAAATGAACAGAAAAATCCAAAATAAACAATAATTAAAGCAGAATTTAAAAAACTCAAATAACAAAAACTTTACAGCCATTTTAAAATAATAGATACTTTTCAGTGTTCTAAAACAGTTAACAAAATTATTCAGGTTGAATCGAATACGTTGTCCAACCCACCCCAGACTCAGCTTCCAGGACGCGGAAATGGAGAAAGACTTCCATCGACTGACCAGGTATGGCAACTTCCGATGTCCAGGGACCAGGGAATCCAGACGAAAGGACTCTAGGACCGGCAGGGAAATCCTTGGCAAGTCATATTCTCCATTATATACAAATTAACGTCAAATTTAGTCAGTTATATTTATTAAATTCAAATTACCAATTAAACTTAAACAATGACTTCACTCTATGTTGAAAAATTAAATATATCTTAAAAGTAGTAAAATTAATTAGTATAACAAAAATGTTTAAATAATGAATAATAAATATTAAATTTACAAAGTGGTTTGGGCCATAAGTCAATCATTTTCAAGAAGACCAGATTTATAGAATCATATAAATTTTAAAATTATTTATAATAAAATGTGAATTTACCAATTCAATCTTGAAATGAGAAGATACAATTTTTTAATATGTTAAATTTGGAATAATTTTGTTTAAAAATGTGTAAATGTAATAAATGAATAATATATGAAATGCAGGATTTAAATATGTGAAAAATAACGAACTTTTAATTAATTATTTGTGAAGATAAAGAGAGAGTTAAATGTATTTTATTTGAAAAGATAATTATTTTAGTTTAAAATCAGTAATTAAATACATTATAAAAACTTACAGTATTTGAATTTATCCTGTGTTGAACAACCAATAAAACCTTTTAGTTTTTTCCAGCTGATAAATAATGATTATAAAATCAAAGTGCAGTTTTAATTAAATTTCATTAATTAATAAATATATAAAATTAAGAACCTAATGCTTCTTTAAACGAGTTCTCTCCTAAGAACAATTTTATTGATCTATTCTAAAAATTAGTTGGTTTTTTGTATTGAAGTCCAGAGATTATGTCTAATGGCAGATCATGTTTAAAGAACACAGGAGCCTTTTAAAAAAGGTATCTTGTACATGATCGTATTTTGCACGTCCCCTTGCTGTGGCTGCAGATCTCATGAAGTGGTAAGATTCTTTGAAAATTTTGTGTGTTCATATAAATGTTGTTTCTATTTTACTGACATGTGTGACTATACAGACCCAACAAACTTGCCAACCATCTTAGGAGAGGTCATACAAACGTTAAGGTAGAAGTCAGCGGGAATAGGCTTGCATTTAGGCGTGGTCCATTACGCGGGAACACAAATTTAGGGATCTTAACACGGTACACCAAATGGTTTGATCAGCAGATATATAAATATTTAATAAATATGTAATTGTGCCAACGAAGAGGGGGGACGTTGCAACACACACACACACACACACACACACACACACACACACACACACACACACACACACTCACTGCCGCACCCGAACCCACGTTTCTTCATCGCGGGGCGTTATTCCGGACACGTTTTGCCACGCTATGAATCGTAACCACACTCATGCGTTTTATAGGTTAGTTGTTCATGGTGATGATGGCTACTGTATGGTTGAAACACACCAATTCAAGCGCGGTCAAAATATGATCCCACCCGACTTACCACATGCTCTTACCTGTGGTGTGTAGAGCGTGATCTGCCAGGGGTTGAATCCCTGAACTTTATTTAAAAACCAAACAAAATGTTCAATCATAATTGTATGAAAATATAATTAATAACTTTTGTTTTGTACTAATTAGCTATTGCAATAATTGTACAAAAAAAGATCTTAAAACTGGATTTTACTTATTGACTTCTTGTTGATGGTTGGAAAAATGTCAGAAATTTTGTTTAGTTCACTACCACAGGATAGTTATAATAACTTTAAACATAGAATTTTCTTGATTTAATTAAAAGAGATTTAAATATAAAAGTAAATTCTTTTCCTCCTAATATGTTATAAAATTTACTTTAATTTTACTTAACATTTACTATGATTCAAAATATAATTTTGAAGTAATAGGCGACATTACATCCTAATGAATTTATTTTATTTATGTTTGAAGCCACAAATATTAATCTCAAGGATTACTCTTGTAGATAACAAAAAAAGGTTTTGTAGCCTATATATGTGTAACGTTGTTATTAAACATTTAACTACTACGATCTTATAGTTTGGGGAAACTCAGTGAGAAAATACTGGGAATAATAAAAGCGTATACGGCTCAGGGATCGCGACAGACAAGAGTGTATGCAGCCCTAAAGTGTAAAATTGATCATTTTTTGTAGAACGTAAACACTTAATTACAATTAATAATGAAATGAGCATTGCAACTACCACTGTTTATCATAATAGCAACACATTGAACCTAAACTACTATCAATAAATACTTAAAATGAAAACAATATAAAGAATAAAATAAATACTCTATACGAGTTTATCAACAGGACAACCTATAATTTGCTGTTTACGTGCCGTGACCAAGCTAATGCCCAGGGATATAAGCCCCATGTTTCCGTGACAGGAAACCCCGTGTGGCATGCGACATTCATGACAATATTATCACAAACTTGTCCACAGTGTCTCATTATAGGCTTTAATCGAATTAACCGTTATTGAGATACAAGAATACTTTCAACTCTTGTTTAAGCCTGCGACAAAGCAAATGGTTTTGACACTAATTAAGAAATATTTGTTTTGATTCATAATGCATTAATCTGTGCTATTTATTTCATTCCGTTTAAAGTATAACTTATGAAAAACAAAAATTAATCCTGAATATGTATATTTTGTTGATATACAGTAAATAATGTAAATTTTGGGGAAATGAATACTTTAGATTAAATCATAACGACAATTCTTGTATAATTTGTTTACCATTAATCAATCTGCATTTAATAAGAGTGCAGTTATATTTATTTGAAATCTGCTTCAGACTCTAAAGAACCCTCCACTCTCTGCCTTTACAGCATAACATCTTACAATCCCGGTTTAATGATTTTGATTATATGTGGAACTTCCTGTAACGCAGCGTATATCAAAACCTCTGTAGAACGTACTTCGATATTTCTAAATGAATGCCTAAAAACCCAGATATAACGGACCTGACCCAACCAACCTCATAGACTCATACACTATGACTAAATAGCAAATAGCAATCCCGCATTAAAATAGTGGAACGTCTTGTAACACAGCTTATATCACAACATATGTAAAACCTACTTCGATATTTCTAAATGAATGCCTAAAAACCCAGATATAACGGACCTGACCCGACCAACCTCATAGATTCATACACTATGACTAAATAGCAAATAGCAATCCCGCATTAAAATAGTGGAACGTCTTGTAACACAGCTTATATCACAACATATGTAAAACCTACTTCGATATTTCTAAATGAATGCCTAAAAACCCAGATATAACGGACCTGACCCGACCAACCTCATAGACTCATACACTATGACTAAATAGCAAATAGCAATCCCGCATTAAAATAGTGGAACGTCTTGTAACACAGCTTATATCACAACATATGTAAAACCTACTTCGATATTTCTAAATGAATGCCTAAAAACCCAGATATAACGGACGTGACCCGACCAACCTCATAGACTCATACACTATGACTAAATAGCAAATAGCAATCCCGCATTAAAATAGTGGAACGTCTTGTAACACAGCTTATATCACAACATATGTAAAACCTACTTCGATATTTCTACATGAATGCCTAAAAACCCAGATATAACGGACGTGACCCGACCAACCTCATAGACTCATACACTATGACTAAATAGCAAATAGCAATCCCGCATTAAAATAGTGGAACGTCTTGTAACACAGCTTATATCACAACATATGTAAAACCTACTTCCATATTTCTAAATGAATGCCTAAAAACCCAGATATAACGGACCTGACCCGACCAACCTCATAGACTCATACACTATGACTAAATAGCAAATAGCAATCCCGCATTAAAATAGTGGAACGTCTTGTAACACAGCTTATATCACAACATATGTAAAACCTACTTCGATATTTCTAAATGAATGCCTAAAAACCCAGATATAACGGACCTGACCCAACCAACCTCATAGACTCATACACTATGACTAAATAGCAAATAGCAATCCCGCATTAAAATAGTGGAACGTCTTGTAACACAGCTTATATCACAACATATGTAAAACCTACTTCGATATTTCTAAATGAATGCCTAAAAACCCAGATATAACGGACCTGACCCAACCAACCTCATAGACTCATACACTATGACTAAATAGCAAATAGCAATCCCACATTAAAATAGTGGAACGTCTTGTAACACAGCTTATATCACAACATATGTAAAACCTACTTCGATATTTCTAAATGAATGATTAAAAACCCAGATATAACGGACCTGACCCGACCAACCTCATAGACTCATACACTATGACTAAATAGCAAATAGCAATCCCACATTAAAATAGTGGAACGTCTTGTAACACAGCTTATATCACAACATATGTAAAACCTACTTCGATATTTCTAAATGAATGCCTAAAAACCCAGATATAACGGACCTGACCCAACCAACCTCATAGACTCATACACTATGACTAAATAGCAAATAGCAATCCCGCATTAAAATATTGGAACGTCTTGTAACACAGCTTATATCACAACATATGTAAAACCTACTTCGATATTTCTAAATGAATGCCTAAAAACCCAGATATAACGGACCTGACCCAACCAACCTCATAGACTCATACACTATGACTAAATAGCAAATAGCAATCCCGCATTAAAATAGTGGAACGTCTTGTAACACAGCTTATATCACAACATATGTAAAACCTACTTCGATATTTCTAAATGAATGCCTAAAAACCCAGATATAACGGACCTGACCCAACCAACCTCATAGACTCATACACTATGACTAAATAGCAAATAGCAATCCCGCATTAAAATAGTGGAACGTCTTGTAACACAGCTTATATCACAACATATGTAAAACCTACTTCGATATTTCTAAATGTTTGCCTAAAAACCCAGATATAACCGACCTGACCCAACCAACCTCATAGACTCATACACTATGACTAAATAGCAAATAGCAATCCCGCATTAAAATATTGGAACGTCTTGTAACACAGCTTATATCACAACATATGTAAAACCTACTTCGATATTTCTAAATGAATGCCTAAAAACCCAGATATAACGGACCTGACCCAACCAACCTCATAGACTCATACACTATGACTAAATAGCAAATAGCAATCCCGCATTAAAATAGTGAAACGTCTTGTAACACAGCTTATATCACAACATATGTAAAACCTACTTCGTTATTTCTAAATGAATGCCTAAAAACCCAGATATAACGGACCTGACCCAACCAACCTCATAGACTCATACACTATGACTAAATAGCAAATAGCAATCCCGCATTAAAATAGTGGAACGTCTTGTAACACAGCTTATATCACAACATATGTAAAACCTACTTCGATATTTCTAAATGAATGCCTAAAAACCCAGATATAACGGACCTGACCCAACCAACCTCATAGACTCATACACTATGACTAAATAGCAAATAGCAATCCCGCATTAAAATATTGGAACGTCTTGTAACACAGCTTATATCACAACATATGTAAAACCTACTTCGATATTTCTAAATGAATGCCTAAAAACCCAGATATAACGGACCTGACCCAACCAACCTCATAGACTCATACACTATGACTAAATAGCAAATAGCAATCCCGCATTAAAATAGTGGAACGTCTTGTAACACAGCTTATATCACAACATATGTAAAACCTACTTCGATATTTCTAAATGAATGCCTAAAAACCCAGATATAACGGACCTGACCCAACCAACCTCATAGACTCATACACTATGACTAAATAGCAAATAGTAATCCCGCATTAAAATAGTGGAACGTCTTGTAACACAGCTTATATTACAACATATGTAAAACCTACTTCGATATTTCTAAATGAATGCCTAAAAACCCAGATATAACGGACCTGACCCAACCAACCTCATAGACTCATACACTATGACTAAATAGCAAATAGTAATCCCGCATTAAAATAGTGGAACGTCTTGTAACACAGCTTATATCACAACATATGTAAAACCTACTTCGATATTTCTAAATGAATGCCTAAAAACCCAGATATAACGGACGTGACCCGACCAACCTCATAGACTCATACACTATGACTAAATAGCAAATAGCAATCCCGCATTAAAATAGTGGAACGTCTTGTAACACAGCTTATATCACAACATATGTAAAACCTACTTCGATATTTCTAAATGAATGCCTAAAAACCCAGATATAACGGACCTGACCCAACCAACCTCATAGACTCATACACTATGACTAAATAGCAAATAGCAATCCCGCATTAAAATAGTGGAACGTCTTGTAACACAGCTTATATCACAACATATGTAAAACCTACTTCGATATTTCTAAATGAATGCCTAAAAACCCAGATATAACGGACCTGACCCAACCAACCTCATAGACTCATACACTATGACTAAATAGCAAATAGCAATCCCGCATTAAAATAGTGGAACGTCTTGTAACACAGCTTATATCACAACATATGTAAAACCTACTTCGATATTTCTAAATGTTTGCCTAAAAACCCAGATATAACCGACCTGACCCAACCAACCTCATAGACTCATACACTATGACTAAATAGCAAATAGCAATCCCGCATTAAAATATTGGAACGTCTTGTAACACAGCTTATATCACAACATATGTAAAACCTACTTCGATATTTCTAAATGAATGCCTAAAAACCCAGATATAACGGACCTGACCCAACCAACCTCATAGACTCATACACTATGACTAAATAGCAAATAGCAATCCCGCATTAAAATAGTGAAACGTCTTGTAACACAGCTTATATCACAACATATGTAAAACCTACTTCGATATTTCTAAATGAATGCCTAAAAACCCAGATATAACGGACCTGACCCAACCAACCTCATAGACTCATACACTATGACTAAATAGCAAATAGCAATCCCGCATTAAAATAGTGGAACGTCTTGTAACACAGCTTATATCACAACATATGTAAAACCTACTTCGATATTTCTAAATGAATGCCTAAAAACCCAGATATAACGGACCTGACCCAACCAACCTCATAGACTCATACACTATGACTAAATAGCAAATAGCAATCCCGCATTAAAATATTGGAACGTCTTGTAACACAGCTTATATCACAACATATGTAAAACCTACTTCGATATTTCTAAATGAATGCCTAAAAACCCAGATATAACGGACCTGACCCAACCAACCTCATAAACTCATACACTATGACTAAATAGCAAATAGCAATCCCGCATTAAAATAGTGGAACGTCTTGTAACACAGCTTATATCACAACATATGTAAAACCTACTTCGATATTTCTAAATGAATGCCTAAAAACTCAGATATAACGGACCTGACCCAACCAACCTCATAGACTCATACACTATGACTAAATAGCAAATAGTAATCCCGCATTAAAATAGTGGAACGTCTTGTAACACAGCTTATATCACAACATATGTAAAACCTACTTCGATATTTCTAAATGAATGCCTAAAAACCCAGATATAACGGACCTGACCCAACCAACCTCATAGACTCATACACTATGACTAAATAGCAAATAGTAATCCGCATTAAAATAGTGGAACGTCTTGTAACACAGCTTATATCACAACATATGTAAAACCTACTTCGATATTTCTAAATGAATGCCTAAAAACCCAGATATAACGGACCTGACCCAACCAATCTCATAGACTCATACACTATGACTAAATAGCAAATAGCAATCCCGCATTAAAATAGTGGAACGTCTTGTAACACAGCGTATATCACAACATATGTAAAACCTACTTCGATATTTCTAAATGAATGCCTAAAAACCCAGATATAACGGACCTGACCCAACCAACCTCATAGACTCATACACTATGACTAAATAGCAAATAGCAATCCCCCATAAAATATTGGAACGTCTTGTAACACAGCTTATATCACAACATATGTAAAACCTACTTCGATATTTCTAAATGAATGCCTAAAAACCCAGATATAACGGACCTGACCCAACCAACCTCATAGACTCATACACTATGACTAAATAGCAAATAGCAATCCCGCATTAAAATAGTGGAACGTCTTGTAACACAGCTTATATCACAACATATGTAAAACCTACTTCGATATTTCTAAATGAATGCCTAAAA
Source organism: Prosapia bicincta (assembly GCA_036971475.1). Classification (NCBI taxonomy): domain Eukaryota; kingdom Metazoa; phylum Arthropoda; class Insecta; order Hemiptera; family Cercopidae; genus Prosapia; species Prosapia bicincta. The sequence continues at coordinate 31,434,448 of JBAIZL010000008.1, read as the reverse complement.
ACCCAGATATAACGGACCTGACCCAACCAACCTCATAGACTCATACACTATGACTAAATAGCAAATAGTAATCCCGCATTAAAATAGTGGAACGTCTTGTAACACAGCTTATATCACAACATATGTAAAACCTACTTCGATATTTCTAAATGAATGATTAAAAACCCAGATATAACGGACCTGACCCGACCAACCTCATAGACTCATACACTATGACTAAATAGCAAATAGCAATCCCACATTAAAATAGTGGAACGTCTTGTAACACAGCTTATATCACAACATATGTAAAACCTACTTCGATATTTCTAAATGAATGCCTAAAAACCCAGATATAACGGACCTGACCCAACCAACCTCATAGACTCATACACTATGACTAAATAGCAAATAGCAATCCCGCATTAAAATATTGGAACGTCTTGTAACACAGCTTATATCACAACATATGTAAAACCTACTTCGATATTTCTAAATGAATGCCTAAAAACCCAGATATAACGGACCTGACCCAACCAACCTCATAGACTCATACACTATGACTAAATAGCAAATAGCAATCCCGCATTAAAATAGTGGAACGTCTTGTAACACAGCTTATATCACAACATATGTAAAACCTACTTCGATATTTCTAAATGAATGCCTAAAAACCCAGATATAACGGACCTGACCCAACCAACCTCATAGACTCATACACTATGACTAAATAGCAAATAGCAATCCCGCATTAAAATAGTGGAACGTCTTGTAACACAGCTTATATCACAACATATGTAAAACCTACTTCGATATTTCTAAATGTTTGCCTAAAAACCCAGATATAACCGACCTGACCCAACCAACCTCATAGACTCATACACTATGACTAAATAGCAAATAGCAATCCCGCATTAAAATATTGGAACGTCTTGTAACACAGCTTATATCACAACATATGTAAAACCTACTTCGATATTTCTAAATGAATGCCTAAAAACCCAGATATAACGGACCTGACCCAACCAACCTCATAGACTCATACACTATGACTAAATAGCAAATAGCAATCCCGCATTAAAATAGTGAAACGTCTTGTAACACAGCTTATATCACAACATATGTAAAACCTACTTCGATATTTCTAAATGAATGCCTAAAAACCCAGATATAACGGACCTGACCCAACCAACCTCATAGACTCATACACTATGACTAAATAGCAAATAGCAATCCCGCATTAAAATAGTGGAACGTCTTGTAACACAGCTTATATCACAACATATGTAAAACCTACTTCGATATTTCTAAATGAATGCCTAAAAACCCAGATATAACGGACCTGACCCAACCAACCTCATAGACTCATACACTATGACTAAATAGCAAATAGCAATCCCGCATTAAAATATTGGAACGTCTTGTAACACAGCTTATATCACAACATATGTAAAACCTACTTCGATATTTCTAAATGAATGCCTAAAAACCCAGATATAACGGACCTGACCCAACCAACCTCATAGACTCATACACTATGACTAAATAGCAAATAGCAATCCCGCATTAAAATAGTGGAACGTCTTGTAACACAGCTTATATCACAACATATGTAAAACCTACTTCGATATTTCTAAATGAATGCCTAAAAACCCAGATATAACGGACCTGACCCAACCAACCTCATAGACTCATACACTATGACTAAATAGCAAATAGCAATCCCCCATAAAATATTGGAACGTCTTGTAACACAGCTTATATCACAACATATGTAAAACCTACTTCGATATTTCTAAATGAATGCCTAAAAACCCAGATATAACGGACCTGACCCAACCAACCTCATAGACTCATACACTATGACTAAATAGCAAATAGCAATCCCACATTAAAATAGTGTAACTTCTTGTAACGTATTGTATGAAATAATAATGAAAGTAGTACGTAGACGATGAGAAACAGTGCTTTCAAGATACTGGTTTTACTTCATGGGTTATTTGATGGCATAACAGTAAAGGGGGGGGAGCATTTACTTAGACTAGAGTAAGGAATATAAGTAAAGAGCATTTACCGACGCAATGATTGTATGGTGACTGTGCAGAACAGAACGTTCAAGGTTCAAGAGAGGATGTATAGAGTTTTGCTAAGATTAATGTGACCAAGTACGTATGACAAGAGAATTCTGGTTTGTAATAACAATTTTTATATTTGAGAGAGAGAGAGAGAGAGAGAGAGAGAGAGAGATTGTTTTATGAAAATTCCCTTTGGTCTATTTAAATGTTTTCAGTATCGCAGCTGCAATTCCTTCTGGCCAGGAATGTTATTGACATTCCACGAAGATTGTTAGCTAATTTATAAAATAACCCCATAATTGTATAACTTAAAAACCTTTCCAAGCCATTTAAATGCTTAAAATAAGACAAAAGTTGACAAATTGAGCGAATTAAAGTTTTTCCACCCAAGGCTTGAATATATTCCAAATATAAACAGGCCTCAAAGGACATACTTAACGTGACGTACATGTACAGTGGGGGGGGAGGTATTTACTTGGGAAATACAACTAAGGACTTGCAAGAAATTCTTATTTCCACAAACTCTAGAGTTATAAAGAAATATTGCGTCATCGTGACGTGTTTGAAAGTTGTTTAAGACATCATCCTATGTTGCAGTGATTTTATTATTAATATAAGCTACAACCACCCCATTTAGGTTCTCTTACTATGTTTTATTTCTCCTCGCCAAACGAAGTTACTCCCACACAGTGCGTACGAGAAGTAACAGCTTGTGTTTATACTCAACTTACCTTGAAGCTACAATATTTGTAGTTACTTTTAAAAGTTTGAATTTAATATAAAAGTCGTTACAACAACAGTAAGTTTAAAGTTGTTTCTTTAGCCGAAATCATCATCATCGTATGAGGGATTCAACTCCCTTACTTTAATACAGTTTCTTACAAATATTAATTATTCAATTAAATTTACAACTAAAATATTTTTTTTTTGTTAACGAGAATAGATTTTGACTTTAATAAATTTGTTTATATTACTTTTTCTTCAGGATAAATGAAACAAGATGGAAATGTTTGAAGCTTTATATAACATGTAAGCTTATGTAATTTTTTTATATTTATAGTTTTACAGCTAAACTCATAAAGTTTGAAAACCTTTAAAGTAATTATGCAACACAAATTGTGCTCAATAAACCCTATTGGGTGTACAATTATTTCTACTAGAGTTGAAACCAATTTCAATGCCATCATGTAGATTAGGCCTTGCATGTGTTGGAGGACATATACTCATTGAACTAATGCAAATTATGTAGCGTTTGAACGTTGTATCTCGATTTGGCTCACAGTCTACATAGCCGCAGCCATTTCATACATTAATCTCCTATTCCTAGAGTTTTCAATGTATTTATAGATAATTTAATGCGAATGAATTATGAATTAGGAGTAATATCATACAGGCGCACATAGAAGTAAATACAATGCAACACAATTTAAATGAAATCTGATTATTTACGACGCATCTTTAAACAATTTGCTTATTATACAGTTGTTCCATGATACGTTGAAAGTAAAAACCGTCCGCATACACATATGGTAGTGCGGCGTAGCATCTCCTGAGTTACAGGAGCTGTAATGGTGCGTATTGAGATCTTTAGGTCTTCATTGGCTTTTGGATTGCTGGTGTTCTCCATAAGTAATAACCACAAGGAGACTTGAGCCTGAAGAGATAGTCTTGTCACCGGTAACACTGAATGCAACGGTAACCAGTCTATCTTTACAAAAAATGGACTTTGAACATTATGAAAATGTTAAGCAAATATCATCGAAGGTCGTATTTTAAATCTAAAACGAAATATTTCAAAAATAGAAAGTATCACTTGGGATTTACTGATGTTTGTGACTAGATATGTTTGAACATCTGCAGAGCAACTATTATGTGTATAATAATATTATATACAAAACGTGATAGCATCAAAGATTGTTGGCGCTTTGCAGGAAGTGGAATGCACACTACATCTGGGACGAGTCTAAGAATAAAGTGTTTTCAGTGCTTGTATAAGTTACATTAAATGATAGGACATCTATTCTGTTTATATGTAAAGCATGTTTAACAAGATACTATAAGTTACATTAAATGATAGGACATCTATTCTGTTTATATGTAAAGCATGTTTAACAAGATACTATAAGTTACATTAAATGACAGGACATCTATTCTGTTTATATGTAAAGCATGTTTAACAAGATACTATAAGTTACATTAAATGATAGGACATCTATTCTGTTTATATGTAAAGCATGTTTAACAAGATACTATAAGTTACATTAAATGATAGGACATCTATTCTGTTTATATGTAAAGCATGTTTAACAAGATACTATAAGTTACATTAAATGATAGGACATCTATTCTGTTTATATGTAAAGCATGTTTAACAAGATACTATAAGTTACATTAAATGATAGGACATCTATTCTGTTTATAAGTAAAGCATGTTTAACAAGGTACTATAAGTTACATTAAATGATAGGACATCTATTCTGTTTATATGTAAAGCATGTTTAACAAGATACTATAAGTTACATTAAATGATAGGACATCTATTCTGTTTATATGTAAAGCATGTTTAACAAGGTACTATAAGTTACATTAAATGATAGGACATCTATTCTGTTTATATGTAAAGCATGTTTAACAAGATACTTCAAGTTACATTAAATGATAGGACATCTATTCTGTTTATATGTAAAGCATGTTTAACAAGATACTTTAAGTTACATTAAATGATAGGACATCTATTCTGTTTATATGTAAAGCATGTTTAACAAGGTACTATAAGTTACATTAAATGATAGGACATCTATTCTGTTTATATGTAAAGCATGTTTAACAAGATACTTTAAGTTACATTAAATGATAGGACATCTATTCTGTTTATATGTAAAGCATGTTTAACAAGATACTTTAAGTTACATTAAATGATAGGACATCTATTCTGTTTATATGTAAAGCATGTTTAACAAGGTACTATAAGTTACATTAAATGATAGGACATCTATTCTGTTTATATGTAAAGCATGTTTAACAAGATACTTTAAGTTACATTAAATGATAGGACATCTATTCTGTTTATATGTAAAGCATGTTTAACAAGATACTATAAGTTACATTAAATGATAGGACATCTATTCTGTTTATATGTAAAGCATGTTTAACAAGGTACTATAAGTTACATTAAATGATAGGACATCTATTCTGTTTATATGTAAAGCATGTTTAACAAGGTACTATAAGTTACATTAAATGATAGGACATCTATTCTGTTTATATGTAAAGCATGTTAAACAAGGTACTATAAGTTACATTAAATGATAGGACATCTATTCTGTTTATATGTAAAGCATGTTTAACAAGATACTTTAAGTTACATTAAATGATAGGACATCTATTCTGTTTATATGTAAAGGATGTTTAACAAGGTACTATAAGTTACATTAAATGATAGGACATCTATTCTGTTTATATGTAAAGCATGTTTAACAAGGTACTATAAGTTACATTAAATGATAGGACATCTATTCTGTTTATATGTAAAGCATGTTTAACAAGGTACTATAAGTTACATTAAATGATAGGACATCTATTCTGTTTATATGTAAAGCATGTTTAACAAGGTACTATAAGTTACATTAAATGATAGGACATCTATTCTGTTTATATGTAAAGCATGTTTAACAAGATACTTTAAGTTACATTAAATGATAGGACATCTATTCTGTTTATAAGTAAAGCCTGTTTAACAAGGTACTATAAGTTACATTAAATGATAGGACATCTATTCTGTTTATATGTAAAGCATGTTTAACAAGGTACTATAAGTTACATTAAATGATAGGACATCTATTCTGTTTATATGTAAAGCATGTTTAACAAGGTACTATAAGTTACATTAAATGATAGGACATCTATTCTGTTTATATGTAAAGCATGTTTAACAAGGTACTATAAGTTACATTAAATGATAGGACATCTATTCTGTTTATATGTAAAGCATGTTTAACAAGATACTTTAAGTTACATTAAATGATAGGACATCTATTCTGTTTATATGTAAAGCATGTTTAACAAGGTACTATAAGTTACATTAAATGATAGGACATCTATTCTGTTTATATGTAAAGCATGTTTAACAAGATACTTTAAGTTACATTAAATGATAGGACATCTATGCTGTTTATATGTAAAGCATGTTTAACAAGGTACTATAAGTTACATTAAATGATAGGACATCTATTCTGTTTATATGTAAAGCATGTTTAACAAGGTACTATAAGTTACATTAAATGATAGGACATCTATTCTGTTTATAAGTAAAGCCTGTTTAACAAGGTACTATAAGTTACATTAAATGATAGGACATCTATTCTGTTTATAAGTAAAGCCTGTTTAACAAGATACTTTAAGTTACATTAAATGATAGGACATCTATTCTGTTTATAAGTAAAGCATGTTTAACAAGGTACTATAAGTTACATTAAATGATAGGACATCTATTCTGTTTATAAGTAAAGCATGTTTAACAAGGTACTAGAGGTTACATTAAATGATAGGACATCTATTCTGTTTATAAGTAAAGCATGTTTAACAAGGTACTATAAGTTACATTAAATGATAGGACATCTATTCTGTTTATAAGTAAAGCCTGTTTAACAAGGTACTATAAGTTACATTAAATGATAGGACATCTATTCTGTTTATAAGTAAAGCCTGTTTAACAAGATACTTTAAGTTACATTAAATGATAGGACATCTATTCTGTTTATAAGTAAAGCCTGTTTAACAAGATACTTTAAGTTACATTAAATGATAGGACATCTATTCTGTTTATATGTAAAGCATGTTTAACAAGATACTTTAAGTTACATTAAATGATAGGACATCTATTCTGTTTATATGTAAAGCATGTTAAACAAGGTACTATAAGTTACATTAAATGATAGGACATCTATTCTGTTTATATGTAAAGCATGTTTAACAAGGTACTATAAGTTACATTAAATGATAGGACATCTATTCTGTTTATATGTAAAGCATGTTTAACAAGATACTTTAAGTTACATTAAATGATAGGACATCTATTCTGTTTATATGTAAAGCATGTTTAACAAGATACTTTAAGTTACATTAAATGATAGGACATCTATTCTGTTTATAAGTAAAGCCTGTTTAACAAGGTACTTTAAGTTACATTAAATGATAGGACATCTATTCTGTTTATATGTAAAGCATGTTTAACAAGATACTTTAAGTTACATTAAATGATAGGACATCTATTCTGTTTATATGTAAAGCATGTTTAACAAGGTACTATAGGTTACATTAAATGATAGGACATCTATTCTGTTTATATGTAAAGCATGTTTAACAAGGTACTATAAGTTACATTAAATGATAGGACATCTATTCTGTTTATATGTAAAGCATGTTTAACAAGGTACTATAAGTTACATTAAATGATTGGACATCTATTCTGTTTATATGTAAAGCATGTTTAACAAGATACTATAAGTTACATTAAATGATAGGACATCTATTCTGTTTATATGTAAAGCATGTTTAACAAGGTACTATAAGTTACATTAAATGATAGGACATCTATTCTGTTTATATGTAAAGCCTGTTTAACAAGGTACTATAAGTTACATTAAATGATAGGACATCTATTCTGTTTATAAGTAAAGCCTGTTTAACAAGGTACTTTAAGTTACATTAAATGATAGGACATCTATTCTGTTTATATGTAAAGCATGTTTAACAAGATACTTTAAGTTACATTAAATGATAGGACATCTATTCTGTTTATATGTAAAGCATGTTTAACAAGATACTATAAGTTACATTAAATGATAGGACATCTATTCCGTTTATATGTAAAGCATGTTTAACAAGGTACTATAAGTTACATTAAATGATAGGACATCTATTCTGTTTATAAGTAAAGCCTGTTTAACAAGGTACTTTAAGTTACATTAAATGATAGGACATCTATTCTGTTTATATGTAAAGCATGTTTAACAAGGTACTATAAGTTACATTAAATGATAGGACATCTATTCTGTTTATATGTAAAGCATGTTTAACAAGGTACTATAAGTTACATTAAATGATAGGACATTTATTCTGTTTATATGTAAAGCATGTTTAACAAGATACTTTAAGTTACATTAAATGATAGGACATCTATTCTGTTTATATGTAAAGCCTGTTTAACAAGGTACTATAAGTTACATTAAATGATAGGACATCTATTCTGTTTATAAGTAAAGCCTGTTTAACAAGGTACTTTAAGTTACATTAAATGATAGGACATCTATTCTGTTTATATGTAAAGCATGTTTAACAAGATACTTTAAGTTACATTAAATGATAGGACATCTATTCTGTTTATATGTAAAGCATGTTTAACAAGATACTTTAAGTTACATTAAATGATAGGACATCTATTCTGTTTATATGTAAAGCATGTTTAACAAGATACTTTAGGTTACATTAAATGATAGGACGTCTATTCTGTTTATATGTAAAGCATGTTTAACAAGGTACTATAAGTTACATTAAATGATAGGACATCTATTCTGTTTATATGTAAAGCATGTTTAACAAGATACTTTAAGTTACATTAAATGATAGGACATCTATTCTGTTTATATGTAAAGCATGTTTAACAAGATACTTTAAGTTACATTAAATGATAGGACATCTATTCTGTTTATATGTAAAGCATGTTTAACAAGGTACTATAAGTTACATTAAATGATAGGACATCTATTCTGTTTATATGTAAAGCATGTTTAACAAGATACTTTAAGTTACATTAAATGATAGGACATCTATTCTGTTTATATGTAAAGCATGTTTAACAAGATACTTTAAGTTACATTAAATGATAGGACATCTATTCTGTTTATATGTAAAGCATGTTTAACAAGATACTATAAGTTACATTAAATGATAGGACATCTATTCTGTTTATATGTAAAGCATGTTTAACAAGGTACTATAAGTTACATTAAATGATAGGACATCTATTCTGTTTATATGTAAAGCATGTTTAACAAGGTACTATAAGTTACATTAAATGATAGGACATCTATTCTGTTTATATGTAAAGCATGTTTAACAAGGTACTATAAGTTACATTAAATGATAGGACATCTATTCTGTTTATATGTAAAGCATGTTTAACAAGATACTTTAAGTTACATTAAATGATAGGACATCTATTCTGTTTATATGTAAAGCATGTTTAACAAGGTACTATAAGTTACATTAAATGATAGGACATCTATTCTGTTTATATGTAAAGCATGTTTAACAAGGTACTATAAGATACATTAAATGATAGGACATCTATTCTGTTTATATGTAAAGCATGTTTAACAAGGTACTATAAGTTACATTAAATGATAGGACATCTATTCTGTTTATATGTAAAGCATGTTTAACAAGGTACTATAAGTTACATTAAATGATAGGACATCTATTCTGTTTATATGTAAAGCATGTTTAACAAGATACTTTAAGTTACATTAAATGATAGGACATCTATTCTGTTTATAAGTAAAGCCTGTTTAACAAGGTACTATAAGTTACATTAAATGATAGGACATCTATTCTGTTTATATGTAAAGCATGTTTAACAAGGTACTATAAGTTACATTAAATGATAGGACATCTATTCTGCTTATATGTAAAGCATGTTTAACAAGGTACTATAAGTTACATTAAATGATAGGACATCTATTCTGTTTATATGTAAAGCATGTTTAACAAGATACTTTAAGTTACATTAAATGATAGGACATCTATTCTGTTTATAAGTAAAGCCTGTTTAACAAGGTACTATAAGTTACATTAAATGATAGGACATCTATTCTGTTTATATGTAAAGCATGTTTAACAAGGTACTATAAGTTACATTAAATGATAGGACATCTATTCTGTTTATATGTAAAGCATGTTTAACAAGATACTTTAAGTTACATTAAATGATAGGACATCTATTCTGTTTATATGTAAAGCATGTTTAACAAGGTACTATAAGTTACATTAAATGATAGGACATCTATTCTGTTTATATGTAAAGCATGTTTAACAAGGTACTATAAGTTACATTAAATGATAGGACATCTATTCTGTTTATAAGTAAAGCCTGTTTAACAAGGTACTATAAGTTACATTAAATGATAGGACATCTATTCTGTTTATAAGTAAAGCCTGTTTAACAAGATACTTTAAGTTACATTAAATGATAGGACATCTATTCTGTTTATAAGTAAAGCATGTTTAACAAGGTACTATAAGTTACATTAAATGATAGGACATCTATTCTGTTTATAAGTAAAGCATGTTAAACAAGGTACTAGAGGTTACATTAAATGATAGGACATCTATTCTGTTTATAAGTAAAGCATGTTTAACAAGGTACTATAAGTTACATTAAATGATAGGACATCTATTCTGTTTATAAGTAAAGCCTGTTTAACAAGGTACTATAAGTTACATTAAATGATAGGACATCTATTCTGTTTATAAGTAAAGCCTGTTTAACAAGGTACTATAAGTTACATTAAATGATAGGACATCTATTCTGTTTATATGTAAAGCATGTTTAACAAGATACTTTAAGTTACATTAAATGATAGGACATCTATTCTGTTTATAAGTAAAGCCTGTTTAACAAGATACTTTAAGTTACATTAAATGATAGGACATCTATTCTGTTTATATGTAAAGCATGTTTAACAAGATACTTTAAGTTACAATAAATGATAGGACATCTATTCTGTTTATATGTAAAGCATGTTTAACAAGGTACTATAAGTTACATTAAATGATAGGACATCTATTCTGTTTATATGTAAAGCATGTTTAACAAGATACTTTAAGTTACATTAAATGATAGGACATCTATTCTGTTTATATGTAAAGCATGTTTAACAAGATACTTTAAGTTACAATAAATGATAGGACATCTATTCTGTTTATATGTAAAGCATGTTTAACAAGATACTTTAAGTTACATTAAATGATAGGACATCTATTCTGTTTATATGTAAAGCATGTTTAACAAGGTACTTTAAGTTACATTAAATGATAGGACATCTATTCTGTTTATATGTAAAGCATGTTTAACAAGGTACTATAAGTTACATTAAATGATAGGACATCTATTCCGTTTATATGTAAAGCATGTTTAACAAGATACTTTAAGTTACATTAAATGATAGGACATCTATTCTGTTTATATGTAAAGCATGTTTAACAAGGTACTATAAGTTACATTAAATGATAGGACATCTATTCTGTTTATATGTAAAGCATGTTTAACAAGGTACTATAAGTTACATTAAATGATAGGACATCTATTCTGTTTATAAGTAAAGCCTGTTTAACAAGGTACTTTAAGTTACATTAAATAATAGGACATCTATTCTGTTTATATGTAAAGCATGTTTAACAAGGTACTATAAGTTACATTAAATGATAGGACATCTATTCTGTTTATATGTAAATCATGTTCAACAAGGTACTATAAGTTACATTAAATGATAGGACATCTATTCTGTTTATAAGTAGAGCCTGTTTAACAAGGTACTTTAAGTTACATTAAATGATAGGACATCTATTCTGTTTATATGTAAAGCATGTTTAACAAGATACTTTAAGTTACATTAAATGATAGGACATCTATTCTGTTTATATGTAAAGCATGTTTAACAAGGTACTATAAGTTACATTAAATGATAGGACATCTATTCTGTTTATATGTAAAGCATGTTTAACAAGATACTTTAAGTTACATTAAATGATAGGACATCTATTCTGTTTATATGTAAAGCATGTTTAACAAGATACTTTAAGTTACATTAAATGATAGGACATCTATTCTGTTTATATGTAAAGCATGTTTAACAAGATACTTTAAGTTACATTAAATGATAGGACATCTATTCTGTTTATATGTAAAGCATGTTTAACAAGGTACTATAAGTTACATTAAATGATAGGACATCTATTCTGTTTATATGTAAAGCATGTTTAACAAGATACTTTAAGTTACATTAAATGATAGGACATCTATTCTGTTTATAAGTAGAGCATGTTTAACAAGGTACTATAAGTTACATTAAATGATAGGACATCTATTCTGTTTATATGTAAAGCCTGTTTAACAAGGTACTATAAGTTACATTAAATGATAGGACATCTATTCTGTTTATATGTAAAGCATGTTTAACAAGATACTATAAGTTACATTAAATGATAGGACATCTATTCTGTTTATAAGTAAAGCATGTTTAACAAGATACTTTAAGTTACATTAAATGATAGGACATCTATTCTGTTTATATGTAAAGCATGTTTAACAAGATACTTTAAGTTACATTAAATGATAGGACATCTATTCTGTTTATATGTAAAGCATGTTTAACAAGATACTTTAGGTTACATTAAATGATAGGACATCTATTCTGTTTATATGTAAAGCATGTTTAACAAGGTACTATAAGTTACATTAAATGATAGGACATCTATTCTGTTTATATGTAAAGCATGTTTAACAAGATACTATAAGTTACATTAAATGATAGGACATCTATTCTGTTTATATGTAAAGCATGTTTAACAAGGTACTATAAGTTACATTAAATGATAGGACATCTATTCTGTTTATATGTAAAGCATGTTTAACAAGGTACTATAAGTTACATTAAATGATAGGACATCTATTCTGTTTATATGTAAAGCATGTTTAACAAGATACTTTAAGTTACATTAAATGATAGGACATCTATTCTGTTTATATGTAAAGCATGTTTAACAAGATACTATAAGTTACATTAAATGATAGGACATCTATTCTGTTTATATGTAAAGCATGTTTAACAAGGTACTATAAGTTACATTAAATGATAGGACATCTATTCTGTTTATAAGTAAAGCCTGTTTAACAAGATACTTTAAGTTACATTAAATGATAGGACATCTATTCTGTTTATATGTAAAGCATGTTTAACAAGATACTATAAGTTACATTAAATGATAGGACATCTATTCTGTTTATATGTAAAGCATGTTTAACAAGGTACTATAAGTTACATTAAATGATAGGACATCTATTCTGTTTATATGTAAAGCATGTTTAACAAGATACTTTAAGTTACATTAAATGATAGGACATCTATTCTGTTTATATGTAAAGCATGTTTAACAAGGTACTATAAGTTACATTAAATGATAGGACATCTATTCTGTTTATATGTAAAGCATGTTTAACAAGGTACTATAAGTTACATTAAATGCTAGGACATCTATTCTGTTTATATGTAAAGCATGTTTAACAAGGTACTATAAGTTACATTAAATGATAGGACATCTATTCTGTTTATATGTAAAGCATGTTTAACAAGATACTTTAAGTTACATTAAATGATAGGACATCTATTCTGTTTATATGTAAAGCCTGTTTAACAAGGTACTATAAGTTACATTAAATGATAGGACATCTATTCTGTTTATAAGTAGAGCCTGTTTAACAAGGTACTTTAAGTTACATTAAATGATAGGACATCTATTCTGTTTATATGTAAAGCATGTTTAACAAGATACTTTAAGTTACATTAAATGATAGGACATCTATTCTGTTTATATGTAAAGCATGTTTAACAAGATACTTTAAGTTACATTAAATGATAGGACATCTATTCTGTTTATATGTAAAGCATGTTTAACAAGATACTTTAAGTTACATTAAATGATAGGACATCTATTCTGTTTATATGTAAAGCATGTTTAACAAGGTACTATAAGTTACATTAAATGATAGGACATCTATTCTGTTTATATGTAAAGCATGTTTAACAAGATACTATAAGTTACATTAAATGATAGGACATCTATTCTGTTTATATGTAAAGCATGTTTAACAAGGTACTATAAGTTACATTAAATGATAGGACATCTATTCTGTTTATAAGTAAAGCCTGTTTAACAAGGTACTTTAAGTTACATTAAATGATAGGACATCTATTCTGTTTATATGTAAAGCATGTTTAACAAGATACTTTAAGTTACATTAAATGATAGGACATCTATTCTGTTTATATGTAAAGCATGTTTAACAAGATACTATAAGTTACATTAAATGATAGGACATCTATTCTGTTTATATGTAAAGCATGTTTAACAAGGTACTATAAGTTACATTAAATGATAGGACATCTATTCTGTTTATAAGTAAAGCCTGTTTAACAAGATACTTTAAGTTACATTAAATGATAGGACATCTATTCTGTTTATATGTAAAGCATGTTTAACAAGATACTATAAGTTACATTAAATGATAGGACATCTATTCTGTTTATATGTAAAGCATGTTTAACAAGGTACTATAAGTTACATTAAATGATAGGACATCTATTCTGTTTATATGTAAAGCATGTTTAACAAGATACTTTAAGTTACATTAAATGATAGGACATCTATTCTGTTTATATGTAAAGCATGTTTAACAAGGTACTATAAGTTACATTAAATGATAGGACATCTATTCTGTTTATATGTAAAGCATGTTTAACAAGATACTTTAAGTTACATTAAATGATAGGACATCTATTCTGTTTATATGTAAAGCATGTTTAACAAGATACTTTAAGTTACATTAAATGATAGGACATCTATTCTGTTTATATGTAAAGCATGTTTAACAAGGTACTATAAGTTACATTAAATGATAGGACATCTATTCTGTTTTTAAGTAAAGCCTGTTTAACAAGGTACTTTAAGTTACATTAAATGATAGGACATCTATTCTGTTTATATGTAAAGCATGTTTAACAAGATACTATAAGTTACATTAAATGATAGGACATCTATTCTGTTTATATGTAAAGCATGTTTAACAAGGTACTATAAGTTACATTAAATGATAGGACATCTATTCTGTTTATATGTAAAGCATGTTTAACAAGGTACTATAAGTTACATTAAATGATAGGACATCTATTCTGTTTATATGTAAAGCATGTTTAACAAGGTACTATAAGTTACATTAAATGATAGGACATCTATTCTGTTTATATGTAAAGCATGTTTAACAAGGTACTATAAGTTACATTAAATGATAGGACATCTATTCTGTTTATATGTAAAGCATGTTTAACAAGATACTTTAAGTTACATTAAATGATAGGACATCTATTCTGTTTATATGTAAAGCATGTTTAACAAGGTACTATAAGTTACATTAAATGATAGGACATCTATTCTGTTTATATGTAAAGCATGTTTAACAAGATACTTTAAGTTACATTAAATGATAGGACATCTATTCTGTTTATATGTAAAGCATGTTTAACAAGATACTTTAAGTTACATTAAATGATAGGACATATATTCTGTTTATATGTAAAGCATGTTTAACAAGGTACTATAAGTTACATTAAATGATATTACATCTATTCTGTTTATAAGTAAAGCCTGTTTAACAAGGTACTTTAAGATACATTAAATGATAGGACATCTATTCTGTTTATATGTAAAGCATGTTTAACAAGATACTATAAGTTACATTAAATGATAGGACATCTATTCTGTTTATATGTAAAGCATGTTTAACAAGGTACTATAAGTTACATTAAATGATAGGACATCTATTCTGTTTATAAGTAAAGCATGTTTAACAAGGTACTATAAGTTACATTAAATGCTAGGACATCTATTCTGTTTATATGTAAAGCCTGTTTAACAAGGTACTATAAGTTACATTAAATGATAGGACATCTATTCTGTTTATATGTAAAGCATGTTTAACAAGATACTATAAGTTACATTAAATGATAGGACATCTATTCTGTTTATATGTAAAGCATGTTTAACAAGATACTTTAAGTTACATTAAATGATAGGACATCTATTCTGTTTATATGTAAAGCATGTTTAACAAGATACTTTAAGTTACATTAAATGATAGGACATCTATTCTGTTTATATGTAAAGCATGTTTAACAAGGTACTATAAGTTACATTAAATGATAGGACATCTATTCTGTTTATATGTAAAGCATGTTTAACAAGATACTATAAGTTACATTAAATGATAGGACATCTATTCTGTTTATATGTAAAGCATGTTTAACAAGGTACTATAAGTTACATTAAATGATAGGACATCTATTCTGTTTATATGTAAAGCATGTTTAACAAGGTACTATAAGTTACATTAAATGATAGGACATCTATTCTGTTTATATGTAAAGCATGTTTAACAAGATACTTTAAGTTACATTAAATGATAGGACATCTATTCTGTTTATATGTAAAGCATGTTTAACAAGATACTATAAGTTACATTAAATGATAGGACATCTATTCTGTTTATATGTAAAGCATGTTTAACAAGGTACTATAAGTTACATTAAATGATAGGACATCTATTCTGTTTATAAGTAAAGCCTGTTTAACAAGATACTTTAAGTTACATTAAATGATAGGACATCTATTCTGTTTATATGTAAAGCATGTTTAACAAGATACTATAAGTTACATTAAATGATAGGACATCTATTCTGTTTATATGTAAAGCATGTTTAACAAGGTACTATAAGTTACATTAAATGATAGGACATCTATTCTGTTTATATGTAAAGCATGTTTAACAAGATACTTTAAGTTACATTAAATGATAGGACATCTATTCTGTTTATATGTAAAGCATGTTTAACAAGGTACTATAAGTTACATTAAATGATAGGACATCTATTCTGTTTATATGTAAAGCATGTTTAACAAGGTACTATAAGTTACATTAAATGCTAGGACATCTATTCTGTTTATATGTAAAGCATGTTTAACAAGGTACTATAAGTTACATTAAATGATAGGACATCTATTCTGTTTATATGTAAAGCATGTTTAACAAGATACTTTAAGTTACATTAAATGATAGGACATCTATTCTGTTTATATGTAAAGCCTGTTTAACAAGGTACTATAAGTTACATTAAATGATAGGACATCTATTCTGTTTATAAGTAGAGCCTGTTTAACAAGGTACTTTAAGTTACATTAAATGATAGGACATCTATTCTGTTTATATGTAAAGCATGTTTAACAAGATACTTTAAGTTACATTAAATGATAGGACATCTATTCTGTTTATATGTAAAGCATGTTTAACAAGGTACTATAAGTTACATTAAATGATAGGACATCTATTCTGTTTATATGTAAAGCATGTTTAACAAGATACTTTAAGTTACATTAAATGATAGGACATCTATTCTGTTTATAAGTAAAGCATGTTTAACAAGGTACTATAAGTTACATTAAATGATAGGACATCTATTCCGTTTATATGTAAAGCCTGTTTAACAAGGTACTATAAGTTACATTAAATGATAGGACATCTATTCTGTTTATATGTAAAGCATGTTTAACAAGATACTATAAGTTACATTAAATGATAGGACATCTATTCTGTTTATAAGTAAAGCATGTTTAACAAGATACTTTAAGTTACATTAAATGATAGAACATCTATTCTGTTTATATGTAAAGAATGTTTAACAAGATACTTTAAGTTACATTAAATGATAGGACATCTATTCTGTTTATATGTAAAGCATGTTTAACAAGATACTTTAAGTTACATTAAATGATAGGACATCTATTCTGTTTATATGTAAAGCATGTTTAACAATGTACTATAAGTTACATTAAATGATAGGACATCTATTCTGTTTATATGTAAAGCATGTTTAACAAGGTACTATAAGTTACATTAAATGATAGGACATCTATTCTGTTTATATGTAAAGCCTGTTTAACAAGGTACTACAAGTTACATTAAATGATAGGACATCTATTCTGTTTATATGTAAAGCATGTTTAACAAGATACTATAAGTTACATTAAATGATAGGACATCTATTCTGTTTATAAGTAAAGTATGTTTAACAAGGTACTATAAGTTACATTAAATGATAGGACATCTATTCTGTTTTTAAGTAAAGCCTGTTTAACAAGGTACTTTAAGTTACATTAAATGATAGGACATCTATTCTGTTTATATGTAAAGCATGTTTAACAAGATACTATAAGTTACATTAAATGATAGGACATCTATTCTGTTTATATGTAAAGCATGTTTAACAAGGTACTATAAGTTACATTAAATGATAGGACATCTATTCTGATATATATGTAAAGCATGTTTAACAAGGTACTATAAGTTACATTAAATGATAGGACATCTATTCTGTTTATATGTAAAGCATGTTTAACAAGGTACTATAAGTTACATTAAATGATAGGACATCTATTCTGTTTATATGTAAAGCATGTTTAACAAGGTACTATAAGTTACATTAAATGATAGGACATCTATTCTGTTTATATGTAAAGCATGTTTAACAAGATACTTTAAGTTACATTAAATGATAGGACATCTATTCTGTTTATATGTAAAGCATGTTTAACAAGGTACTATAAGTTACATTAAATGATAGGACATCTATTCTGTTTATATGTAAAGCATGTTTAACAAGATACTTTAAGTTACATTAAATGATAGGACATCTATTCTGTTTATATGTAAAGCATGTTTAACAAGATACTTTAAGTTACATTAAATGATAGGACATCTATTCTGTTTATATGTAAAGCATGTTTAACAAGGTACTATAAGTTACATTAAATGATAGGACATCTATTCTGTTTATAAGTAAAGCCTGTTTAACAAGGTACTTTAAGTTACATTAAATGATAGGACATCTATTCTGTTTATATGTAAAGCATGTTTAACAAGATACTATAAGTTACATTAAATGATAGGACATCTATTCTGTTTATATGTAAAGCATGTTTAACAAGGTACTATAAGTTACATTAAATGATAGGACATCTATTCTGTTTATAAGTAAAGCATGTTTAACAAGGTACTATAAGTTACATTAAATGCTAGGACATCTATTCTGTTTATATGTAAAGCCTGTTTAACAAGGTACTATAAGTTACATTAAATGATAGGACATCTATTCTGTTTATATGTAAAGCATGTTTAACAAGATACTATAAGTTACATTAAATGATAGGACATCTATTCTGTTTATAAGTAAAGCATGTTTAACAAGATACTTTAAGTTACATTAAATGATAGGACATCTATTCTGTTTATATGTAAAGCATGTTTAACAAGGTACTATAAGTTACATTAAATGCTAGGACATCTATTCTGTTTATATGTAAAGCATGTTTAACAAGGTACTATAAGTTACATTAAATGATAGGACATCTATTCTGTTTATATGTAAAGCATGTTTAACAAGATACTTTAAGTTACATTAAATGATAGGACATCTATTCTGTTTATATGTAAAGCCTGTTTAACAAGGTACTATAAGTTACATTAAATGATAGGACATCTATTCTGTTTATAAGTAGAGCCTGTTTAACAAGGTACTTTAAGTTACATTAAATGATAGGACATCTATTCTGTTTATATGTAAAGCATGTTTAACAAGATACTTTAAGTTACATTAAATGATAGGACATCTATTCTGTTTATATGTAAAGCATGTTTAACAAGGTACTATAAGTTACATTAAATGATAGGACATCTATTCTGTTTATATGTAAAGCATGTTTAACAAGATACTTTAAGTTACATTAAATGATAGGACATCTATTCTGTTTATAAGTAAAGCATGTTTAACAAGGTACTATAAGTTACATTAAATGATAGGACATCTATTCCGTTTATATGTAAAGCCTGTTTAACAAGGTACTATAAGTTACATTAAATGATAGGACATCTATTCTGTTTATATGTAAAGCATGTTTAACAAGATACTATAAGTTACATTAAATGATAGGACATCTATTCTGTTTATAAGTAAAGCATGTTTAACAAGATACTTTAAGTTACATTAAATGATAGAACATCTATTCTGTTTATATGTAAAGAATGTTTAACAAGATACTTTAAGTTACATTAAATGATAGGACATCTATTCTGTTTATATGTAAAGCATGTTTAACAAGATACTTTAAGTTACATTAAATGATAGGACATCTATTCTGTTTATATGTAAAGCATGTTTAACAATGTACTATAAGTTACATTAAATGATAGGACATCTATTCTGTTTATATGTAAAGCATGTTTAACAAGGTACTATAAGTTACATTAAATGATAGGACATCTATTCTGTTTATATGTAAAGCCTGTTTAACAAGGTACTACAAGTTACATTAAATGATAGGACATCTATTCTGTTTATATGTAAAGCATGTTTAACAAGATACTATAAGTTACATTAAATGATAGGACATCTATTCTGTTTATAAGTAAAGTATGTTTAACAAGGTACTATAAGTTACATTAAATGATAGGACATCTATTCTGTTTTTAAGTAAAGCCTGTTTAACAAGGTACTTTAAGTTACATTAAATGATAGGACATCTATTCTGTTTATATGTAAAGCATGTTTAACAAGATACTATAAGTTACATTAAATGATAGGACATCTATTCTGTTTATATGTAAAGCATGTTTAACAAGGTACTATAAGTTACATTAAATGATAGGACATCTATTCTGATATATATGTAAAGCATGTTTAACAAGGTACTATAAGTTACATTAAATGATAGGACATCTATTCTGTTTATATGTAAAGCATGTTTAACAAGGTACTATAAGTTACATTAAATGATAGGACATCTATTCTGTTTATATGTAAAGCATGTTTAACAAGGTACTATAAGTTACATTAAATGATAGGACATCTATTCTGTTTATATGTAAAGCATGTTTAACAAGATACTTTAAGTTACATTAAATGATAGGACATCTATTCTGTTTATATGTAAAGCATGTTTAACAAGGTACTATAAGTTACATTAAATGATAGGACATCTATTCTGTTTATATGTAAAGCATGTTTAACAAGATACTTTAAGTTACATTAAATGATAGGACATCTATTCTGTTTATATGTAAAGCATGTTTAACAAGATACTTTAAGTTACATTAAATGATAGGACATCTATTCTGTTTATATGTAAAGCATGTTTAACAAGGTACTATAAGTTACATTAAATGATAGGACATCTATTCTGTTTATAAGTAAAGCCTGTTTAACAAGGTACTTTAAGTTACATTAAATGATAGGACATCTATTCTGTTTATATGTAAAGCATGTTTAACAAGATACTATAAGTTACATTAAATGATAGGACATCTATTCTGTTTATATGTAAAGCATGTTTAACAAGGTACTATAAGTTACATTAAATGATAGGACATCTATTCTGTTTATAAGTAAAGCATGTTTAACAAGGTACTATAAGTTACATTAAATGCTAGGACATCTATTCTGTTTATATGTAAAGCCTGTTTAACAAGGTACTATAAGTTACATTAAATGATAGGACATCTATTCTGTTTATATGTAAAGCATGTTTAACAAGATACTATAAGTTACATTAAATGATAGGACATCTATTCTGTTTATAAGTAAAGCATGTTTAACAAGATACTTTAAGTTACATTAAATGATAGGACATCTATTCTGTTTATATGTAAAGCATGTTTAACAAGATACTTTAAGTTACATTAAATGATAGGACATCTATTCTGTTTATATGTAAAGCATGTTTAACAAGATACTTTAAGTTACATTAAATGATAGGACATCTATTCTGTTTATATGTAAAGCATGTTTAACAAGATACTTTAAGTTACATTAAATGATAGGACATCTATTCTGTTTATATGTAAAGCATGTTTAACAAGGTACTATAAGTTACATTAAATGATAGGACATCTATTCTGTTTATATGTAAAGCATGTTTAACAAGGTACTATAAGTTACATTAAATGCTAGGACATCTATTCTGTTTATATGTAAAGCATGTTTAACAAGGTACTATAAGTTACATTAAATGATAGGACATCTATTCTGTTTATATGTAAAGCATGTTTAACAAGATACTTTAAGTTACATTAAATGATAGGACATCTATTCTGTTTATATGTAAAGCCTGTTTAACAAGGTACTATAAGTTACATTAAATGATAGGACATCTATTCTGTTTATATGTAAAGCATGTTTAACAAGATACTATAAGTTACATTAAATGATAGGACATCTATTCTGTTTATATGTAAAGCATGTTTAACAAGGTACTATAAGTTACATTAAATGATAGGACATCTATTCTGTTTTTAAGTAAAGCCTGTTTAACAAGGTACTTTAAGTTACATTAAATGATAGGACATCTATTCTGTTTATATGTAAAGCATGTTTAACAAGATACTATAAGTTACATTAAATGATAGGACATCTATTCTGTTTATATGTAAAGCATGTTTAACAAGGTACTATAAGTTACATTAAATGATAGGACATCTATTCTGTTTATATGTAAAGCATGTTTAACAAGGTACTATAAGTTACATTAAATGATAGGACATCTATTCTGTTTATATGTAAAGCATGTTTAACAAGGTACTATAAGTTACATTAAATGATAGGACATCTATTCTGTTTATATGTAAAGCATGTTTAACAAGGTACTATAAGTTACATTAAATGATAGGACATCTATTCTGTTTATATGTAAAGCATGTTTAACAAGATACTTTAAGTTACATTAAATGATAGGACATCTATTCTGTTTATATGTAAAGCATGTTTAACAAGGTACTATAAGTTACATTAAATGATAGGACATCTATTCTGTTTATATGTAAAGCATGTTTAACAAGATACTTTAAGTTACATTAAATGATAGGACATCTATTCTGTTTATATGTAAAGCATGTTTAACAAGATACTTTAAGTTACATTAAATGATAGGACATCTATTCTGTTTATATGTAAAGCATGTTTAACAAGGTACTATAAGTTACATTAAATGATAGGACATCTATTCTGTTTATAAGTAAAGCCTGTTTAACAAGGTACTTTAAGTTACATTAAATGATAGGACATCTATTCTGTTTATATGTAAAGCATGTTTAACAAGATACTATAAGTTACATTAAATGATAGGACATCTATTCTGTTTATATGTAAAGCATGTTTAACAAGGTACTATAAGTTACATTAAATGATAGGACATCTATTCTGTTTATAAGTAAAGCCTGTTTAACAAGGTACTTTAAGTTACATTAAATGATAGGACATCTATTCTGTTTATATGTAAAGCATGTTTAACAAGATACTTTAAGTTACATTAAATGATAGGACATCTATTCTGTTTATATGTAAAGCATGTTTAACAAGATACTATAAGTTACATTAAATGATAGGACATCTATTCTGTTTATATGTAAAGCATGTTTAACAAGGTACTATAAGTTACATTAAATGATAGGACATCTATTCTGTTTATAAGTAAAGCCTGTTTAACAAGATACTTTAAGTTACATTAAATGATAGGACATCTATTCTGTTTATATGTAAAGCATGTTTAACAAGATACTATAAGTTACATTAAATGATAGGACATCTATTCTGTTTATATGTAAAGCATGTTTAACAAGGTACTATAAGTTACATTAAATGATAGGACATCTATTCTGTTTATATGTAAAGCATGTTTAACAAGATACTTTAAGTTACATTAAATGATAGGACATCTATTCTGTTTATATGTAAAGCATGTTTAACAAGGTACTATAAGTTACATTAAATGATAGGACATCTATTCTGTTTATATGTAAAGCATGTTTAACAAGATACTTTAAGTTACATTAAATGATAGGACATCTATTCTGTTTATATGTAAAGCATGTTTAACAAGATACTTTAAGTTACATTAAATGATAGGACATCTATTCTGTTTATATGTAAAGCATGTTTAACAAGGTACTATAAGTTACATTAAATGATAGGACATCTATTCTGTTTTTAAGTAAAGCCTGTTTAACAAGGTACTTTAAGTTACATTAAATGATAGGACATCTATTCTGTTTATATGTAAAGCATGTTTAACAAGATACTATAAGTTACATTAAATGATAGGACATCTATTCTGTTTATATGTAAAGCATGTTTAACAAGGTACTATAAGTTACATTAAATGATAGGACATCTATTCTGTTTATATGTAAAGCATGTTTAACAAGGTACTATAAGTTACATTAAATGATAGGACATCTATTCTGTTTATATGTAAAGCATGTTTAACAAGGTACTATAAGTTACATTAAATGATAGGACATCTATTCTGTTTATATGTAAAGCATGTTTAACAAGGTACTATAAGTTACATTAAATGATAGGACATCTATTCTGTTTATATGTAAAGCATGTTTAACAAGATACTTTAAGTTACATTAAATGATAGGACATCTATTCTGTTTATATGTAAAGCATGTTTAACAAGGTACTATAAGTTACATTAAATGATAGGACATCTATTCTGTTTATATGTAAAGCATGTTTAACAAGATACTTTAAGTTACATTAAATGATAGGACATCTATTCTGTTTATATGTAAAGCATGTTTAACAAGGTACTATAAGTTACATTAAATGATAGGACATCTATTCTGTTTATATGTAAAGCATGTTTAACAAGATACTTTAAGTTACATTAAATGATAGGACATCTATTCTGTTTATATGTAAAGCATGTTTAACAAGATACTTTAAGTTACATTAAATGATAGGACATCTATTCTGTTTATATGTAAAGCATGTTTAACAAGGTACTATAAGTTACATTAAATGATAGGACATCTATTCTGTTTATATGTAAAGCATGTTTAACAAGGTACTATAAGTTACATTAAATGATAGGACATCTATTCTGTTTATATGTAAAGCATGTTTAACAAGATACTTTAAGTTACATTAAATGATAGGACATCTATTCTGTTTATATGTAAAGCATGTTTAACAAGATACTTTAAGTTACATTAAATGATAGGACATCTATTCTGTTTATATGTAAAGCATGTTTAACAAGGTACTATAAGTTACATTAAATGATAGGACATCTATTCTGTTTATAAGCAAAGCCTGTTTAACAAGGTACTTTAAGTTACATGAAATGATAGGACATCTATTCTGTTTATATGTAAAGCATGTTTAACAAGATACTATAAGTTACATTAAATGATAGGACATCTATTCTGTTTATATGTAAAGCATGTTTAACAAGGTACTATAAGTTACATTAAATGATAGGACATCTATTCTGTTTATAAGTAAAGCATGTTTAACAAGGTACTATAAGTTACATTAAATGCTAGGACATCTATTCTGTTTATATGTAAAGCCTGTTTAACAAGGTACTATAAGTTACATTAAATGATAGGACATCTATTCTGTTTATATGTAAAGCATGTTTAACAAGATACTATAAGTTACATTAAATGATAGGACATCTATTCTGTTTATATGTAAAGCATGTTTAACAAGATACTTTAAGTTACATTAAATGATAGGACATCTATTCTGTTTATATGTAAAGCATGTTTAACAAGATACTTTAAGTTACATTAAATGATAGGACATCTATTCTGTTTATATGTAAAGCATGTTTAACAAGGTACTATAAGTTACATTAAATGATAGGACATCTATTCTGTTTATAAGTAAAGCCTGTTTAACAAGGTACTTTAAGTTACATTAAATGATAGGACATCTATTCTGTTTATATGTAAAGCATGTTTAACAAGATACTATAAGTTACATTAAATGATAGGACATCTATTCTGTTTATATGTAAAGCATGTTTAACAAGGTACTATAAGTTACATTAAATGATAGGACATCTATTCTGTTTATAAGTAAAGCATGTTTAACAAGGTACTATAAGTTACATTAAATGCTAGGACATCTATTCTGTTTATATGTAAAGCCTGTTTAACAAGGTACTATAAGTTACATTAAATGATAGGACATCTATTCTGTTTATATGTAAAGCATGTTTAACAAGATACTATAAGTTACATTAAATGATAGGACATCTATTCTGTTTATAAGTAAAGCATGTTTAACAAGATACTTTAAGTTACATTAAATGATAGGACATCTATTCTGTTTATATGTAAAGCATGTTTAACAAGATACCTTAAGTTACATTAAATGATAGGACATCTATTCTGTTTATATGTAAAGCATGTTTAACAAGATACTTTAAGTTACATTAAATGATAGGACATCTATTCTGTTTATATGTAAAGCATGTTTAACAAGGTACTATAAGTTACATTAAATGATAGGACATCTATTCTGTTTATATGTAAAGCATGTTTAACAAGATACTATAAGTTACATTAAATGATAGGACATCTATTCTGTTTATATGTAAAGCATGTTTAACAAGGTACTATAAGTTACATTAAATGATAGGACATCTATTCTGTTTATATGTAAAGCATGTTTAACAAGGTACTATAAGTTACATTAAATGATAGGACATCTATTCTGTTTATATGTAAAGCATGTTTAACAAGATACTTTAAGTTACATTAAATGATAGGACATCTATTCTGTTTATATGTAAAGCATGTTTAACAAGATACTATAAGTTACATTAAATGATAGGACATCTATTCTGTTTATATGTAAAGCATGTTTAACAAGGTACTATAAGTTACATTAAATGATAGGACATCTATTCTGTTTATAAGTAAAGCCTGTTTAACAAGATACTTTAAGTTACATTAAATGATAGGACATCTATTCTGTTTATATGTAAAGCATGTTTAACAAGATACTATAAGTTACATTAAATGATAGGACATCTATTCTGTTTATATGTAAAGCATGTTTAACAAGGTACTATAAGTTACATTAAATGATAGGACATCTATTCTGTTTATATGTAAAGCATGTTTAACAAGATACTTTAAGTTACATTAAATGATAGGACATCTATTCTGTTTATATGTAAAGCATGTTTAACAAGGTACTATAAGTTACATTAAATGATAGGACATCTATTCTGTTTATATGTAAAGCATGTTTAACAAGGTACTATAAGTTACATTAAATGCTAGGACATCTATTCTGTTTATATGTAAAGCATGTTTAACAAGGTACTATAAGTTACATTAAATGATAGGACATCTATTCTGTTTATATGTAAAGCATGTTTAACAAGATACTTTAAGTTACATTAAATGATAGGACATCTATTCTGTTTATATGTAAAGCCTGTTTAACAAGGTACTATAAGTTACATTAAATGATAGGACATCTATTCTGTTTATAAGTAGACCCTGTTTAACAAGGTACTTTAAGTTACATTAAATGATAGGACATCTATTCTGTTTATATGTAAAGCATGTTTAACAAGATACTTTAAGTTACATTAAGTGATAGGACATCTATTCTGTTTATATGTAAAGCATGTTTAACAAGATACTTTAAGTTACATTAAATGATAGGACATCTATTCTGTTTATATGTAAAGCATGTTTAACAAGATACTTTAAGTTACATTAAATGATAGGACATCTATTCTGTTTATATGTAAAGCATGTTTAACAAGGTACTATAAGTTACATTAAATGATAGGACATCTATTCTGTTTATATGTAAAGCATGTTTAACAAGATACTTTAAGTTACATTAAATGATAGGACATCTATTCTGTTTATAAGTAAAGCATGTTTAACAAGGTACTATAAGTTACATTAAATGATAGGACATCTATTCTGTTTATATGTAAAGCCTGTTTAACAAGGTACTACAAGTTACATTAAATGATAGGACATCTATTCTGTTTATATGTAAAGCATGTTTAACAAGATACTATAAGTTACATTAAATGATAGGACATCTATTCTGTTTATAAGTAAAGTATGTTTAACAAGATACTTTAAGTTACATTAAATGATAGGACATCTATTCTGTTTATATGTAAAGCATTTTTAACAAGATACTTTAAGTTACATTAAATGATAGGACATCTATTCTGTTTATATGTAAAGCATGTTTAACAAGATACTTTAAGTTACATTAAATGATAGGACATCTATTCTGTTTATATGTAAAGCATGTTTAACAATGTACTATAAGTTACATTAAATGATAGGACATCTATTCTGTTTATATGTAAAGCATGTTTAACAAGATACTATAAGTTACATTAAATGATAGGACATCTATTCTGTTTATATGTAAAGCATGTTTAACAAGGTACTATAAGTTACATTAAATGATAGGACATCTATTCTGTTTATAAGTAAAGCCTGTTTAACAAGGTACTTTAAGTTACATTAAATGATAGGACATCTATTCTGTTTATATGTAAAGCATGTTTAACAAGATACTTTAAGTTACATTAAATGATAGGACATCTATTCTGTTTATATGTAAAGCATGTTTAACAAGATACTATAAGTTACATTAAATGATAGGACATCTATTCTGTTTATATGTAAAGCATGTTTAACAAGGTACTATAAGTTACATTAAATGATAGGACATCTATTCTGTTTATAAGTAAAGCCTGTTTAACAAGATACTTTAAGTTACATTAAATGATAGGACATCTATTCTGTTTATATGTAAAGCATGTTTAACAAGATACTATAAGTTACATTAAATGATAGGACATCTATTCTGTTTATATGTAAAGCATGTTTAACAAGGTACTATAAGTTACATTAAATGATAGGACATCTATTCTGTTTATATGTAAAGCATGTTTAACAAGATACTTTAAGTTACATTAAATGATAGGACATCTATTCTGTTTATATGTAAAGCATGTTTAACAAGGTACTATAAGTTACATTAAATGATAGGACATCTATTCTGTTTATATGTAAAGCATGTTTAACAAGATACTTTAAGTTACATTAAATGATAGGACATCTATTCTGTTTATATGTAAAGCATGTTTAACAAGATACTTTAAGTTACATTAAATGATAGGACATCTATTCTGTTTATATGTAAAGCATGTTTAACAAGGTACTATAAGTTACATTAAATGATAGGACATCTATTCTGTTTTTAAGTAAAGCCTGTTTAACAAGGTACTTTAAGTTACATTAAATGATAGGACATCTATTCTGTTTATATGTAAAGCATGTTTAACAAGATACTATAAGTTACATTAAATGATAGGACATCTATTCTGTTTATATGTAAAGCATGTTTAACAAGGTACTATAAGTTACATTAAATGATAGGACATCTATTCTGTTTATATGTAAAGCATGTTTAACAAGGTACTATAAGTTACATTAAATGATAGGACATCTATTCTGTTTATATGTAAAGCATGTTTAACAAGGTACTATAAGTTACATTAAATGATAGGACATCTATTCTGTTTATATGTAAAGCATGTTTAACAAGGTACTATAAGTTACATTAAATGATAGGACATCTATTCTGTTTATATGTAAAGCATGTTTAACAAGATACTATAAGTTACATTAAATGATAGGACATCTATTCTGTTTATATGTAAAACATGTTTAACAAGGTACTATAAGTTACATTAAATGATAGGACATCTATTCTGTTTATATGTAAAGCATGTTTAACAAGATACTTTAAGTTACATTAAATGATAGGACATCTATTCTGTTTATATGTAAAGCATGTTTAACAAGGTACTATAAGTTACATTAAATGATAGGACATCTATTCTGTTTATATGTAAAGCATGTTTAACAAGATACTTTAAGTTACATTAAATGATAGGACATCTATTCTGTTTATATGTAAAGCATGTTTAACAAGATACTTTAAGTTACATTAAATGATAGGACATCTATTCTGTTTATATGTAAAGCATGTTTAACAAGGTACTATAAGTTACATTAAATGATAGGACATCTATTCTGTTTTTAAGTAAAGCCTGTTTAACAAGGTACTATAAGTTACATTAAATGATAGGACATCTATTCTGTTTATATGTAAAGCATGTTTAACAAGATACTATAAGTTACATTAAATGATAGGACATCTATTCTGTTTATATGTAAAGCATGTTTAACAAGGTACTATAAGTTACATTAAATGATAGGACATCTATTCTGTTTATATGTAAAGCATGTTTAACAAGGTACTATAAGTTACATTAAATGATAGGACATCTATTCTGTTTATATGTAAAGCATGTTTAACAAGGTACTATAAGTTACATTAAATGATAGGACATCTATTCTGTTTATATTTAAAGCATGTTTAACAAGGTACTATAAGTTACATTAAATGATAGGACATCTATTCTGTTTATATGTAAAGCATGTTTAACAAGATACTTTAAGTTACATTAAATGATAGGACATCTATTCTGTTTATATGTAAAGCATGTTTAACAAGGTACTATAAGTTACATTAAATGATAGGACATCTATTCTGTTTATATGTAAAGCATGTTTAACAAGATACTTTAAGTTACATTAAATGATAGGACATCTATTCTGTTTATATGTAAAGCATGTTTAACAAGATACTTTAAGTTACATTAACATAGGACATCTATTCTGTTTATATGTAAAGCATGTTTAACAAGGTACTATAAGTTACATTAAATGATAGGACATCTATTCTGTTTATAAGTAAAGCCTGTTTAACAAGGTACTTTAAGTTACATTAAATGATAGGACATCTATTCTGTTTATATGTGAAGCATGTTTAACAAGATACTATAAGTTACATTAAATGATAGGACATCTATTCTGTTTATATGTAAAGCATGTTTAACAAGGTACTATAAGTTACATTAAATGATAGGACATCTATTCTGTTTATAAGTAAAGCATGTTTAACAAGGTACTATAAGTTACATTAAATGCTAGGACATCTATTCTGTTTATATGTAAAGCCTGTTTAACAAGGTACTATAAGTTACATTAAATGATAGGACATCTATTCTGTTTATATGTAAAGCATGTTTAACAAGATACTATAAGTTACATTAAATGATAGGACATCTATTCTGTTTATAAGTAAAGCATGTTTAACAAGATACTTTAAGTTACATTAAATGATAGGACATCTATTCTGTTTATATGTAAAGCATGTTTAACAAGATACTTTAAGTTACATTAAATGATAGGACATCTATTCTGTTTATATGTAAAGCATGTTTAACAAGATACTTTAAGTTACATTAAATGATAGGACATCTATTCTGTTTATATGTAAAGCATGTTTAACAAGGTACTATAAGTTACATTAAATGATAGGACATCTATTCTGTTTATATGTAAAGCATGTTTAACAAGGTACTATAAGTTACATTAAATGATAGGACATCTATTCTGTTTATATGTAAAGCATGTTTAACAAGGTACTATAAGTTACATTAAATGATAGGACATCTATTCTGTTTATATGTAAAGCATGTTTAACAAGATACTATAAGTTACATTAAATGATAGGACATCTATTCTGTTTATATGTAAAGCATGTTTAACAAGGTACTATAAGTTACATTAAATGATAGGACATCTATTCTGTTTATATGTAAAGCATGTTTAACAAGATACTTTAAGTTACATTAAATGATAGGACATCTATTCTGTTTATATGTAAAGCATGTTTAACAAGGTACTATAAGTTACATTAAATGATAGGACATCTATTCTGTTTATATGTAAAGCATGTTTAACAAGATACTTTAAGTTACATTAAATGATAGGACATCTATTCTGTTTATATGTAAAGCATGTTTAACAAGATACTTTAAGTTACATTAAATGATAGGACATCTATTCTGTTTATATGTAAAGCATGTTTAACAAGGTACTATAAGTTACATTAAATGATAGGACATCTATTCTGTTTTTAAGTAAAGCCTGTTTAACAAGGTACTATAAGTTACATTAAATGATAGGACATCTATTCTGTTTATATGTAAAGCATGTTTAACAAGATACTATAAGTTACATTAAATGATAGGACATCTATTCTGTTTATATGTAAAGCATGTTTAACAAGGTACTATAAGTTACATTAAATGATAGGACATCTATTCTGTTTATATGTAAAGCATGTTTAACAAGATACTTTAAGTTACATTAAATGATAGGACATCTATTCTGTTTATATGTAAAGCATGTTTAACAAGGTACTATAAGTTACATTAAATGATAGGACATCTATTCTGTTTATATGTAAAGCATGTTTAACAAGATACTTTAAGTTACATTAAATGATAGGACATCTATTCTGTTTATATGTAAAGCATGTTTAACAAGATACTTTAAGTTACATTAAATGATAGGACATCTATTCTGTTTATATGTAAAGCATGTTTAACAAGGTACTATAAGTTACATTAAATGATAGGACATCTATTCTGTTTATACGTAAAGCCTGTTTAACAAGGTACTTTAAGTTACATTAAATGATAGGACATCTATTCTGTTTATATGTGAAGCATGTTTAACAAGATACTATAAGTTACATTAAATGATAGGACATCTATTCTGTTTATATGTAAAGCATGTTTAACAAGGTACTATAAGTTACATTAAATGATAGGACATCTATTCTGTTTATAAGTAAAGCATGTTTAACAAGGTACTATAAGTTACATTAAATGCTAGGACATCTATTCTGTTTATATGTAAAGCCTGTTTAACAAGGTACTATAAGTTACATTAAATGATAGGACATCTATTCTGTTTATATGTAAAGCATGTTTAACAAGATACTATAAGTTACATTAAATGATAGGACATCTATTCTGTTTATAAGTAAAGCATGTTTAACAAGATACTTTAAGTTACATTAAATGATAGGACATCTATTCTGTTTATATGTAAAGCATGTTTAACAAGATACTTTAAGTTACATTAAATGATAGGACATCTATTCTGTTTATATGTAAAGCATGTTTAACAAGATACTTTAAGTTACATTAAATGATAGGACATCTATTCTGTTTATATGTAAAGCATGTTTAACAAGGTACTATAAGTTACATTAAATGATAGGACATCTATTCTGTTTATATGTAAAGCATGTTTAACAAGATACTATAAGTTACATTAAATGATAGGACATCTATTCTGTTTATATGTAAAGCATGTTTAACAAGGTACTATAAGTTACATTAAATGATAGGACATCTATTCTGTTTATATGTAAAGCATGTTTAACAAGGTACTATAAGTTACATTAAATGATAGGACATCTATTCTGTTTATATGTAAAGCATGTTTAACAAGGTACTATAAGTTACATTAAATGCTAGGACATCTATTCTGTTTATATGTAAAGCATGTTTAACAAGGTACTATAAGTTACATTAAATGATAGGACATCTATTCTGTTTATATGTAAAGCATGTTTAACAAGATACTTTAAGTTACATTAAATGATAGGACATCTATTCTGTTTATATGTAAAGCCTGTTTAACAAGGTACTATAAGTTACATTAAATGATAGGACATCTATTCTGTTTATAAGTAGAGCCTGTTTAACAAGGTACTTTAAGTTACATTAAATGATAGGACATCTATTCTGTTTATATGTAAAGCATGTTTAACAAGATACTTTAAGTTACATTAAATGATAGGACATCTATTCTGTTTATATGTAAAGCATGTTTAACAAGATACTTTAAGTTACGTTAAATGATAGGACATCTATTCTGTTTATATGTAAAGCATGTTTAACAAGATACTTTTAGTTACATTAAATGATAGGACATCTATTCTGTTTATATGTAAAGCATGTTTAACAAGGTACTATAAGTTACATTAAATGATAGGACATCTATTCTGTTTATATGTAAAGCATGTTTAACAAGATACTTTAAGTTACATTAAATGATAGGACATCTATTCTGTTTATAAGTAAAGCATGTTTAACAAGGTACTATAAGTTACATTAAATGATAGGACATCTATTCTGTTTATATGTAAAGCCTGTTTAACAAGGTACTACAAGTTACATTAAATGATAGGACATCTATTCTGTTTATATGTAAAGCATGTTTAACAAGATACTATAAGTTACATTAAATGATAGGACATCTATTCTGTTTATAAGTAAAGTATGTTTAACAAGATACTTTAAGTTACATTAAATGATAGGACATCTATTCTGTTTATATGTAAAGCATTTTTAACAAGATACTTTAAGTTACATTAAATGATAGGACATCTATTCTGTTTATATGTAAAGCATGTTTAACAAGATACTTTAAGTTACATTAAATGATAGGACATCTATTCTGTTTATATGTAAAGCATGTTTAACAATGTACTATAAGTTACATTAAATGATAGGACATCTATTCTGTTTATATGTAAAGCATGTTTAACAAGATACTATAAGTTACATTAAATGATAGGACA
Source organism: Prosapia bicincta (assembly GCA_036971475.1). NCBI lineage: Eukaryota > Metazoa > Arthropoda > Insecta > Hemiptera > Cercopidae > Prosapia > Prosapia bicincta. The sequence continues at coordinate 31,400,088 of JBAIZL010000008.1, read as the reverse complement.
TCTATTCTGTTTATATGTAAAGCATGTTTAACAAGGTACTATAAGTTACATTAAATGATAGGACATCTATTCTGTTTATAAGTAAAGCCTGTTTAACAAGGTACTTTAAGTTACATTAAATGATAGGACATCTATTCTGTTTATATGTAAAGCATGTTTAACAAGATACTTTAAGTTACATTAAATGATAGGACATCTATTCTGTTTATATGTAAAGCATGTTTAACAAGATACTATAATTTACATTAAATGATAGGACATCTATTCTGTTTATATGTAAAGCATGTTTAACAAGGTACTATAAGTTACATTAAATGATAGGACATCTATTCTGTTTATAAGTAAAGCCTGTTTAACAAGATACTTTAAGTTACATTAAATGATAGGACATCTATTCTGTTTATATGTAAAGCATGTTTAACAAGATACTATAAGTTACATTAAATGATAGGACATCTATTCTGTTTATATGTAAAGCATGTTTAACAAGGTACTATAAGTTACATTAAATGATAGGACATCTATTCTGTTTATATGTAAAGCATGTTTAACAAGATACTTTAAGTTACATTAAATGATAGGACATCTATTCTGTTTATATGTAAAGCATGTTTAACAAGGTACTATAAGTTACATTAAATGATAGGACATCTATTCTGTTTATATGTAAAGCATGTTTAACAAGATACTTTAAGTTACATTAAATGATAGGACATCTATTCTGTTTATATGTAAAGCATGTTTAACAAGATACTTTAAGTTACATTAAATGATAGGACATCTATTCTGTTTATATGTAAAGCATGTTTAACAAGGTACTATAAGTTACATTAAATGATAGGACATCTATTCTGTTTTTAAGTAAAGCCTGTTTAACAAGGTACTTTATGTTACATTAAATGATAGGACATCTATTCTGTTTATATGTAAAGCATGTTTAACAAGATACTATAAGTTACATTAAATGATAGGACATCTATTCTGTTTATATGTAAAGCATGTTTAACAAGGTACTATAAGTTACATTAAATGATAGGACATCTATTCTGTTTATATGTAAAGCATGTTTAACAAGGTACTATAAGTTACATTAAATGATAGGACATCTATTCTGTTTATATGTAAAGCATGTTTAACAAGGTACTATAAGTTACATTAAATGATAGGACATCTATTCTGTTTATATGTAAAGCATGTTTAACAAGGTACTATAAGTTACATTAAATGATAGGACATCTATTCTGTTTATATGTAAAGCATGTTTAACAAGATACTATAAGTTACATTAAATGATAGGACATCTATTCTGTTTATATGTAAAGCATGTTTAACAAGGTACTATAAGTTACATTAAATGATAGGACATCTATTCTGTTTATATGTAAAGCATGTTTAACAAGATACTTTAAGTTACATTAAATGATAGGACATCTATTCTGTTTATATGTAAAGCATGTTTAACAAGGTACTATAAGTTACATTAAATGATAGGACATCTATTCTGTTTATATGTAAAGCATGTTTAACAAGATACTTTAAGTTACATTAAATGATAGGACATCTATTCTGTTTATATGTAAAGCATGTTTAACAAGATACTTTAAGTTACATTAAATGATAGGACATCTATTCTGTTTATATGTAAAGCATGTTTAACAAGATACTTTAAGTTACATTAAATGATAGGACATCTATTCTGCTTATATGTAAAGCATGTTTAACAAGGTACTATAAGTTACATTAAATGATAGGACATCTATTCTGTTTTTAAGTAAAGCCTGTTTAACAAGGTACTTTAAGTTACATTAAATGATAGGACATCTATTCTGTTTATATGTAAAGCATGTTTAACAAGGTACTATAAGTTACATTAAATGATAGGACATCTATTCTGTTTATATGTAAAGCATGTTTAACAAGGTACTATAAGTTACATTAAATGATAGGACATCTATTCTGTTTATATGTAAAGCATGTTTAACAAGGTACTATAAGTTACATTAAATGATAGGACATCTATTCTGTTTATATGTAAAGCATGTTTAACAAGGTACTATAAGTTACATTAAATGATAGGACATCTATTCTGTTTATATGTAAAGCATGTTTAACAAGATACTTTAAGTTACATTAAATGATAGGACATCTATTCTGTTTATATGTAAAGCATGTTTAACAAGGTACTATAAGTTACATTAAATGATAGGACATCTATTCTGTTTATATGTAAAGCATGTTTAACAAGATACTTTAAGTTACATTAAATGATAGGACATCTATTCTGTTTATATGTAAAGCATGTTTAACAAGATACTTTAAGTTACATTAAATGATAGGACATCTATTCTGTTTATATGTAAAGCATGTTTAACAAGGTACTATAAGTTACATTAAATGATAGGACATCTATTCTGTTTATAAGTAAAGCCTGTTTAACAAGGTACTTTAAGTTACATTAAATGATAGGACATCTATTCTGTTTATATGTAAAGCATGTTTAACAAGATACTATAAGTTACATTAAATGATAGGACATCTATTCTGTTTATATGTAAAGCATGTTTAACAAGGTACTATAAGTTACATTAAATGATAGGACATCTATTCTGTTTATAAGTAAAGCATGTTTAACAAGGTACTATAAGTTACATTAAATGCTAGGACATCTATTCTGTTTATATGTAAAGCCTGTTTAACAAGGTACTATAAGTTACATTAAATGATAGGACATCTATTCTGTTTATATGTAAAGCATGTTTAACAAGATACTATAAGTTACATTAAATGATAGGACATCTATTCTGTTTATAAGTAAAGCATGTTTAACAAGATACTTTAAGTTACATTAAATGATAGGACATCTATTCTGTTTATATGTAAAGCATGTTTAACAAGATACTTTAAGTTACATTAAATGATAGGACATCTATTCTGTTTATATGTAAAGCATGTTTAACAAGATACTTTAAGTTACATTAAATGATAGGACATCTATTCTGTTTATATGTAAAGCATGTTTAACAAGGTACTATAAGTTACATTAAATGATAGGACATCTATTCTGTTTATATGTAAAGCATGTTTAACAAGATACTATAAGTTACATTAAATGATAGGACATCTATTCTGTTTATATGTAAAGCATGTTTAACAAGGTACTATAAGTTACATTAAATGATAGGACATCTATTCTGTTTATATGTAAAGCATGTTTAACAAGGTACTATAAGTTACATTAAATGATAGGACATCTATTCTGTTTATATGTAAAGCATGTTTAACAAGATACTTTAAGTTACATTAAATGATAGGACATCTATTCTGTTTATATGTAAAGCATGTTTAACAAGATACTATAAGTTACATTAAATGATAGGACATCTATTCTGTTTATATGTAAAGCATGTTTAACAAGGTACTATAAGTTACATTAAATGATAGGACATCTATTCTGTTTATAAGTAAAGCCTGTTTAACAAGATACTTTAAGTTACATTAAATGATAGGACATCTATTCTGTTTATATGTAAAGCATGTTTAACAAGATACTATAAGTTACATTAAATGATAGGACATCTATTCTGTTTATATGTAAAGCATGTTTAACAAGGTACTATAAGTTACATTAAATGATAGGACATCTATTCTGTTTATATGTAAAGCATGTTTAACAAGATACTTTAAGTTACATTAAATGATAGGACATCTATTCTGTTTATATGTAAAGCATGTTTAACAAGGTACTATAAGTTACATTAAATGATAGGACATCTATTCTGTTTATATGTAAAGCATGTTTAACAAGGTACTATAAGTTACATTAAATGCTAGGACATCTATTCTGTTTATATGTAAAGCATGTTTAACAAGGTACTATAAGTTACATTAAATGATAGGACATCTATTCTGTTTATATGTAAAGCATGTTCAACAAGATACTTTAAGTTACATTAAATGATAGGACATCTATTCTGTTTATATGTAAAGCCTGTTTAACAAGGTACTATAAGTTACATTAAATGATAGGACATCTATTCTGTTTATAAGTAGAGCCTGTTTAACAAGGTACTTTAAGTTACATTAAATGATAGGACATCTATTCTGTTTATATGTAAAGCATGTTTAACAAGATACTTTAAGTTACATTAAATGATAGGACATCTATTCTGTTTATATGTAAAGCATGTTTAACAAGATACTTTAAGTTACATTAAATGATAGGACATCTATTCTGTTTATATGTAAAGCATGTTTAACAAGATACTTTAAGTTACATTAAATGATAGGACATCTATTCTGTTTATATGTAAAGCATGTTTAACAAGGTACTATAAGTTACATTAAATGATAGGACATCTATTCTGTTTATATGTAAAGCATGTTTAACAAGATACTTTAAGTTACATTAAATGATAGGACATCTATTCTGTTTATAAGTAAAGCATGTTTAACAAGGTACTATAAGTTACATTAAATGATAGGACATCTATTCTGTTTATATGTAAAGCCTGTTTAACAAGGTACTACAAGTTACATTAAATGATAGGACATCTATTCTGTTTATATGTAAAGCATGTTTAACAAGATACTATAAGTTACATTAAATGATAGGACATCTATTCTGTTTATAAGTAAAGTATGTTTAACAAGATACTTTAAGTTACATTAAATGATAGGACATCTATTCTGTTTATATGTAAAGCATTTTTAACAAGATACTTTAAGTTACATTAAATGATAGGACATCTATTCTGTTTATATGTAAAGCATGTTTAACAAGATACTTTAAGTTACATTAAATGATAGGACATCTATTCTGTTTATATGTAAAGCATGTTTAACAATGTACTATAAGTTACATTAAATGATAGGACATCTATTCTGTTTATATGTAAAGCATGTTTAACAAGATACTATAAGTTACATTAAATGATAGGACATCTATTCTGTTTATATGTAAAGCATGTTTAACAAGGTACTATAAGTTACATTAAATGATAGGACATCTATTCTGTTTATATGTAAAGCATGTTTAACAAGGTACTATAAGTTACATTAAATGATAGGACATCTATTCTGTTTATATGTAAAGCATGTTTAACAAGGTACTATAAGTTACATTAAATGATAGGACATCTATTCTGTTTATATGTAAAGCATGTTTAACAAGGTACTATAAGTTACATTAAATGATAGGACATCTATTCTGTTTATATGTAAAGCATGTTTAACAAGATACTATAAGTTACATTAAATGATAGGACATCTATTCTGTTTATATGTAAAGCATGTTTAACAAGGTACTATAAGTTACATTAAATGATAGGACATCTATTCTGTTTATATGTAAAGCATGTTTAACAAGATACTTTAAGTTACATTAAATGATAGGACATCTATTCTGTTTATATGTAAAGCATGTTTAACAAGGTACTATAAGTTACATTAAATGATAGGACATCTATTCTGTTTATATGTAAAGCATGTTTAACAAGATACTTTAAGTTACATTAAATGATAGGACATCTATTCTGTTTATATGTAAAGCATGTTTAACAAGATACTTTAAGTTACATTAAATGATAGGACATCTATTCTGTTTATATGTAAAGCATGTTTAACAAGGTACTATAAGTTACATTAAATGATAGGACATCTATTCTGTTTTTAAGTAAAGCCTGTTTAACAAGGTACTTTAAGTTACATTAAATGATAGGACATCTATTCTGTTTATATGTAAAGCATGTTTAACAAGATACTATAAGTTACATTAAATGATAGGACATCTATTCTGTTTATATGTAAAGCATGTTTAACAAGGTACTATAAGTTACATTAAATGATAGGACATCTATTCTGTTTATATGTAAAGCATGTTTAACAAGGTACTATAAGTTACATTAAATGATAGGACATCTATTCTGTTTATATGTAAAGCATGTTTAACAAGGTACTATAAGTTACATTAAATGATAGGACATCTATTCTGTTTATATGTAAAGCATGTTTAACAAGGTACTATAAGTTACATTAAATGATAGGACATCTATTCTGTTTATATGTAAAGCATGTTTAACAAGATACTTTAAGTTACATTAAATGATAGGACATCTATTCTGTTTATATGTAAAGCATGTTTAACAAGGTACTATAAGTTACATTAAATGATAGGACATCTATTCTGTTTATATGTAAAGCATGTTTAACAAGATACTTTAAGTTACATTAAATGATAGGACATCTATTCTGTTTATATGTAAAGCATGTTTAACAAGATACTTTAAGTTACATTAAATGATAGGACATCTATTCTGTTTATATGTAAAGCATGTTTAACAAGGTACTATAAGTTACATTAAATGATAGGACATCTATTCTGTTTATAAGTAAAGCCTGTTTAACAAGGTACTTTAAGTTACATTAAATGATAGGACATCTATTCTGTTTATATGTAAAGCATGTTTAACAAGATACTATAAGTTACATTAAATGATAGGACATCTATTCTGTTTATATGTAAAGCATGTTTAACAAGGTACTATAAGTTACATTAAATGATAGGACATCTATTCTGTTTATAAGTAAAGCATGTTTAACAAGGTACTATAAGTTACATTAAATGCTAGGACATCTATTCTGTTTATATGTAAAGCCTGTTTAACAAGGTACTATAAGTTACATTAAATGATAGGACATCTATTCTGTTTATATGTAAAGCATGTTTAACAAGATACTATAAGTTACATTAAATGATAGGACATCTATTCTGTTTATAAGTAAAGCATGTTTAACAAGATACTTTAAGTTACATTAAATGATAGGACATCTATTCTGTTTATATGTAAAGCATGTTTAACAAGATACTTTAAGTTACATTAAATGATAGGACATCTATTCTGTTTATATGTAAAGCATGTTTAACAAGATACTTTAAGTTACATTAAATGATAGGACATCTATTCTGTTTATATGTAAAGCATGTTTAACAAGGTACTATAAGTTACATTAAATGATAGGACATCTATTCTGTTTATATGTAAAGCATGTTTAACAAGATACTATAAGTTACATTAAATGATAGGACATCTATTCTGTTTATATGTAAAGCATGTTTAACAAGGTACTATAAGTTACATTAAATGATAGGACATCTATTCTGTTTATATGTAAAGCATGTTTAACAAGGTACAATAAGTTACATTAAATGATAGGACATCTATTCTGTTTATATGTAAAGCATGTTTAACAAGATACTTTAAGTTACATTAAATGATAGGACATCTATTCTGTTTATATGTAAAGCATGTTTAACAAGATACTATAAGTTACATTAAATGATAGGACATCTATTCTGTTTATATGTAAAGCATGTTTAACAAGGTACTATAAGTTACATTAAATGATAGGACATCTATTCTGTTTATAAGTAAAGCCTGTTTAACAAGATACTTTAAGTTACATTAAATGATAGGACATCTATTCTGTTTATATGTAAAGCATGTTTAACAAGATACTATAAGTTACATTAAATGATAGGACATCTATTCTGTTTATATGTAAAGCATGTTTAACAAGGTACTATAAGTTACATTAAATGATAGGACATCTATTCTGTTTATATGTAAAGCATGTTTAACAAGATACTTTAAGTTACATTAAATGATAGGACATCTATTCTGTTTATATGTAAAGCATGTTTAACAAGGTACTATAAGTTACATTAAATGATAGGACATCTATTCTGTTTATATGTAAAGCATGTTTAACAAGGTACTATAAGTTACATTAAATGCTAGGACATCTATTCTGTTTATATGTAAAGCATGTTTAACAAGGTACTATAAGTTACATTAAATGATAGGACATCTATTCTGTTTATATGTAAAGCATGTTTAACAAGATACTTTAAGTTACATTAAATGATAGGACATCTATTCTGTTTATATGTAAAGCCTGTTTAACAAGGTACTATAAGTTACATTAAATGATAGGACATCTATTCTGTTTATAAGTAGAGCCTGTTTAACAAGGTACTTTAAGTTACATTAAATGATAGGACATCTATTCTGTTTATATGTAAAGCATGTTTAACAAGATACTTTAAGTTACATTAAATGATAGGACATCTATTCTGTTTATATGTAAAGCATGTTTAACAAGATACTTTAAGTTACATTAAATGATAGGACATCTATTCTGTTTATATGTAAAGCATGTTTAACAAGATACTTTAAGTTACATTAAATGATAGGACATCTATTCTGTTTATATGTAAAGCATGTTTAACAAGGTACTATAAGTTACATTAAATGATAGGACATCTATTCTGTTTATATGTAAAGCATGTTTAACAAGATACTTTAAGTTACATTAAATGATAGGACATCTATTCTGTTTATAAGTAAAGCATGTTTAACAAGGTACTATAAGTTACATTAAATGATAGGACATCTATTCTGTTTATATGTAAAGCCTGTTTAACAAGGTACTACAAGTTACATTAAATGATAGGACATCTATTCTGTTTATATGTAAAGCATGTTTAACAAGATACTATAAGTTACATTAAATGATAGGACATCTATTCTGTTTATAAGTAAAGTATGTTTAACAAGATACTTTAAGTTACATTAAATGATAGGACATCTATTCTGTTTATATGTAAAGCATTTTTAACAAGATACTTTAAGTTACATTAAATGATAGGACATCTATTCTGTTTATATGTAAAGCATGTTTAACAAGATACTTTAAGTTACATTAAATGATAGGACATCTATTCTGTTTATATGTAAAGCATGTTTAACAATGTACTATAAGTTACATTAAATGATAGGACATCTATTCTGTTTATATGTAAAGCATGTTTAACAAGATACTATAAGTTACATTAAATGATAGGACATCTATTCTGTTTATATGTAAAGCATGTTTAACAAGGTACTATAAGTTACATTAAATGATAGGACATCTATTCTGTTTATAAGTAAAGCCTGTTTAACAAGGTACTTTAAGTTACATTAAATGATAGGACATCTATTCTGTTTATATGTAAAGCATGTTTAACAAGATACTATAAGTTACATTAAATGATAGGACATCTATTCTGTTTATATGTAAAGCATGTTTAACAAGGTACTATAAGTTACATTAAATGATAGGACATCTATTCTGTTTATAAGTAAAGCCTGTTTAACAAGATACTTTAAGTTACATTAAATGATAGGACATCTATTCTGTTTATATGTAAAGCATGTTTAACAAGATACTATAAGTTACATTAAATGATAGGACATCTATTCTGTTTATATGTAAAGCATGTTTAACAAGATACTTTAAGTTACATTAAATGATAGGACATCTATTCTGTTTATATGTAAAGCATGTTTAACAAGATACTTTAAGTTACATTAAATGATAGGACATCTATTCTGTTTATATGTAAAGCATGTTTAACAAGGTACTATAAGTTACATTAAATGATAGGACATCTATTCTGTTTATATGTAAAGCATGTTTAACAAGATACTTTAAGTTACATTAAATGATAGGACATCTATTCTGTTTATATGTAAAGCATGTTTAACAAGATACTTTAAGTTACATTAAATGATAGGACATCTATTCTGTTTATATGTAAAGCATGTTTAACAAGGTACTATAAGTTACATTAAATGATAGGACATCTATTCTGTTTTTAAGTAAAGCCTGTTTAACAAGGTACTTTAAGTTACATTAAATGATAGGACATCTATTCTGTTTATATGTAAAGCATGTTTAACAAGATACTATAAGTTACATTAAATGATAGGACATCTATTCTGTTTATATGTAAAGCATGTTTAACAAGGTACTATAAGTTACATTAAATGATAGGACATCTATTCTGTTTATATGTAAAGCATGTTTAACAAGGTACTATAAGTTACATTAAATGATAGGACATCTATTCTGTTTATATGTAAAGCATGTTTAACAAGGTACTATAAGTTACATTAAATGATAGGACATCTATTCTGTTTATATGTAAAGCATGTTTAACAAGGTACTATAAGTTACATTAAATGATAGGACATCTATTCTGTTTATATGTAAAGCATGTTTAACAAGATACTATAAGTTACATTAAATGATAGGACATCTATTCTGTTTATATGTAAAGCATGTTTAACAAGGTACTATAAGTTACATTAAATGATAGGACATCTATTCTGTTTATAAGTAAAGCCTGTTTAACAAGGTACTTTAAGTTACATTAAATGATAGGACATCTATTCTGTTTATATGTAAAGCATGTTTAACAAGATACTTTAAGTTACATTAAATGATAGGACATCTATTCTGTTTATATGTAAAGCATGTTTAACAAGATACTATAAGTTACATTAAATGATAGGACATCTATTCTGTTTATATGTAAAGCATGTTTAACAAGGTACTATAAGTTACATTAAATGATAGGACATCTATTCTGTTTATAAGTAAAGCCTGTTTAACAAGATACTTTAAGTTACATTAAATGATAGGACATCTATTCTGTTTATATGTAAAGCATGTTTAACAAGGTACTATAAGTTACATTAAATGATAGGACATCTATTCTGTTTATATGTAAAGCATGTTTAACAAGATACTTTAAGTTACATTAAATGATAGGACATCTATTCTGTTTATATGTAAAGCATGTTTAACAAGATACTTTAAGTTACATTAAATGATAGGACATCTATTCTGTTTATATGTAAAGCATGTTTAACAAGGTACTATAAGTTACATTAAATGCTAGGACATCTATTCTGTTTATATGTAAAGCATGTTTAACAAGGTACTATAAGTTACATTAAATGATAGGACATCTATTCTGTTTATATGTAAAGCATGTTTAACAAGATACTTTAAGTTACATTAAATGATAGGACATCTATTCTGTTTATATGTAAAGCCTGTTTAACAAGGTACTATAAGTTACATTAAATGATAGGACATCTATTCTGTTTATATGTAAAGCATGTTTAACAAGATACTATAAGTTACATTAAATGATAGGACATCTATTCTGTTTATATGTAAAGCATGTTTAACAAGGTACTATAAGTTACATTAAATGATAGGACATCTATTCTGTTTTTAAGTAAAGCCTGTTTAACAAGGTACTTTAAGTTACATTAAATGATAGGACATCTATTCTGTTTATATGTAAAGCATGTTTAACAAGATACTTTAAGTTACATTAAATGATAGGACATCTATTCTGTTTATATGTAAAGCATGTTTAACAAGGTACTATAAGTTACATTAAATGATAGGACATCTATTCTGTTTATATGTAAAGCATGTTTAACAAGATACTTTAAGTTACATTAAATGATAGGACATCTATTCTGTTTATATGTAAAGCATGTTTAACAAGATACTTTAAGTTACATTAAATGATAGGACATCTATTCTGTTTATATGTAAAGCATGTTTAACAAGGTACTATAAGTTACATTAAATGATAGGACATCTATTCTGTTTATAAGTAAAGCCTGTTTAACAAGGTACTTTAAGTTACATTAAATGATAGGACATCTATTCTGTTTATATGTAAAGCATGTTTAACAAGATACTATAAGTTACATTAAATGATAGGACATCTATTCTGTTTATATGTAAAGCATGTTTAACAAGGTACTATAAGTTACATTAAATGATAGGACATCTATTCTGTTTATATGTAAAGCATGTTTAACAAGGTACTATAAGTTACATTAAATGATAGGACATCTATTCTGTTTATAAGTAAAGCCTGTTTAACAAGATACTTTAAGTTACATTAAATGATAGGACATCTATTCTGTTTATATGTAAAGCATGTTTAACAAGATACTATAAGTTACATTAAATGATAGGACATCTATTCTGTTTATATGTAAAGCATGTTTAACAAGGTACTATAAGTTACATTAAATGATAGGACATCTATTCTGTTTATATGTAAAGCATGTTTAACAAGATACTTTAAGTTACATTAAATGATAGGACATCTATTCTGTTTATATGTAAAGCATGTTTAACAAGGTACTATAAGTTACATTAAATGATAGGACATCTATTCTGTTTATATGTAAAGCATGTTTAACAAGATACTTTAAGTTACATTAAATGATAGGACATCTATTCTGTTTATATGTAAAGCATGTTTAACAAGATACTTTAAGTTACATTAAATGATAGGACATCTATTCTGTTTATATGTAAAGCATGTTTAACAAGGTACTATAAGTTACATTAAATGATAGGACATCTATTCTGTTTTTAAGTAAAGCCTGTTTAACAAGGTACTTTAAGTTACATTAAATGATAGGACATCTATTCTGTTTATATGTAAAGCATGTTTAACAAGATACTATAAGTTACATTAAATGATAGGACATCTATTCTGTTTATATGTAAAGCATGTTTAACAAGGTACTATAAGTTACATTAAATGATAGGACATCTATTCTGTTTATATGTAAAGCATGTTTAACAAGGTACTATAAGTTACATTAAATGATAGGACATCTATTCTGTTTATATGTAAAGCATGTTTAACAAGGTACTATAAGTTACATTAAATGATAGGACATCTATTCTGTTTATAAGTAAAGCCTGTTTAACAAGGTACTTTAAGTTACATTAAATGATAGGACATCTATTCTGTTTATATGTAAAGCATGTTTAACAAGATACTTTAAGTTACATTAAATGATAGGACATCTATTCTGTTTATATGTAAAGCATGTTTAACAAGATACTATAAGTTACATTAAATGATAGGACATCTATTCTGTTTATATGTAAAGCATGTTTAACAAGGTACTATAAGTTACATTAAATGATAGGACATCTATTCTGTTTATAAGTAAAGCCTGTTTAACAAGATACTTTAAGTTACATTAAATGATAGGACATCTATTCTGTTTATATGTAAAGCATGTTTAACAAGGTACTATAAGTTACATTAAATGATAGGACATCTATTCTGTTTATATGTAAAGCATGTTTAACAAGATACTTTAAGTTACATTAAATGATAGGACATCTATTCTGTTTATATGTAAAGCATGTTTAACAAGATACTTTAAGTTACATTAAATGATAGGACATCTATTCTGTTTATATGTAAAGCATGTTTAACAAGGTACTATAAGTTACATTAAATGATAGGACATCTATTCTGTTTATATGTAAAGCATGTTTAACAAGGTACTATAAGTTACATTAAATGATAGGACATCTATTCTGTTTATATGTAAAGCATGTTTAACAAGGTACTATAAGTTACATTAAATGATAGGACATCTATTCTGTTTATATGTAAAGCATGTTTAACAAGGTACTATAAGTTACATTAAATGATAGGACATCTATTCTGTTTATATGTAAAGCATGTTTAACAAGATACTTTAAGTTACATTAAATGATAGGACATCTATTCTGTTTATATGTAAAGCATGTTTAACAAGGTACTATAAGTTACATTAAATGATAGGACATCTATTCTGTTTATATGTAAAGCATGTTTAACAAGATACTTTAAGTTACATTAAATGATAGGACATCTATTCTGTTTATATGTAAAGCATGTTTAACAAGATACTTTAAGTTACATTAAATGATAGGACATCTATTCTGTTTATATGTAAAGCATGTTTAACAAGGTACTATAAGTTACATTAAATGATAGGACATCTATTCTGTTTATAAGTAAAGCCTGTTTAACAAGGTACTTTAAGTTACATTAAATGATAGGACATCTATTCTGTTTATATGTAAAGCATGTTTAACAAGATACTATAAGTTACATTAAATGATAGGACATCTATTCTGTTTATATGTAAAGCATGTTTAACAAGGTACTATAAGTTACATTAAATGATAGGACATCTATTCTGTTTATAAGTAAAGCATGTTTAACAAGGTACTATAAGTTACATTAAATGCTAGGACATCTATTCTGTTTATATGTAAAGCCTGTTTAACAAGGTACTATAAGTTACATTAAATGATAGGACATCTATTCTGTTTATATGTAAAGCATGTTTAACAAGATACTATAAGTTACATTAAATGATAGGACATCTATTCTGTTTATAAGTAAAGCATGTTTAACAAGATACTTTAAGTTACATTAAATGATAGGACATCTATTCTGTTTATATGTAAAGCATGTTTAACAAGATACTTTAAGTTACATTAAATGATAGGACATCTATTCTGTTTATATGTAAAGCATGTTTAACAAGATACTTTAAGTTACATTAAATGATAGGACATCTATTCTGTTTATATGTAAAGCATGTTTAACAAGGTACTATAAGTTACATTAAATGATAGGACATCTATTCTGTTTATATGTAAAGCATGTTTAACAAGATACTATAAGTTACATTAAATGATAGGACATCTATTCTGTTTATATGTAAAGCATGTTTAACAAGGTACTATAAGTTACATTAAATGATAGGACATCTATTCTGTTTATATGTAAAGCATGTTTAACAAGGTACTATAAGTTACATTAAATGATAGGACATCTATTCTGTTTATATGTAAAGCATGTTTAACAAGATACTTTAAGTTACATTAAATGATAGGACATCTATTCTGTTTATATGTAAAGCATGTTTAACAAGATACTATAAGTTACATTAAATGATAGGACATCTATTCTGTTTATATGTAAAGCATGTTTAACAAGGTACTATAAGTTACATTAAATGATAGGACATCTATTCTGTTTATAAGTAAAGCCTGTTTAACAAGATACTTTAAGTTACATTAAATGATAGGACATCTATTCTGTTTATATGTAAAGCATGTTTAACAAGATACTATAAGTTACATTAAATGATAGGACATCTATTCTGTTTATATGTAAAGCATGTTTAACAAGGTACTATAAGTTACATTAAATGATAGGACATCTATTCTGTTTATATGTAAAGCATGTTTAACAAGATACTTTAAGTTACATTAAATGATAGGACATCTATTCTGTTTATATGTAAAGCATGTTTAACAAGGTACTATAAGTTACATTAAATGATAGGACATCTATTCTGTTTATATGTAAAGCATGTTTAACAAGGTACTATAAGTTACATTAAATGATAGGACATCTATTCTGTTTATATGTAAAGCATGTTTAACAAGGTACTATAAGTTACATTAAATGATAGGACATCTATTCTGTTTATATGTAAAGCATGTTTAACAAGATACTTTAAGTTACATTAAATGATAGGACATCTATTCTGTTTATATGTAAAGCCTGTTTAACAAGGTACTATAAGTTACATTAAATGATAGGACATCTATTCTGTTTATAAGTAAAGCCTGTTTAACAAGGTACTTTAAGTTACATTAAATGATAGGACATCTATTCTGTTTATATGTAAAGCATGTTTAACAAGATACTTTAAGTTACATTAAATGATAGGACATCTATTCTGTTTATATGTAAAGCATGTTTAACAAGATACTTTAAGTTACATTAAATGATAGGACATCTATTCTGTTTATATGTAAAGCATGTTTAACAAGATACTTTAAGTTACATTAAATGATAGGACATCTATTCTGTTTATATGTAAAGCATGTTTAACAAGGTACTATAAGTTACATTAAATGATAGGACATCTATTCTGTTTATATGTAAAGCATGTTTAACAAGATACTTTAAGTTACATTAAATGATAGGACATCTATTCTGTTTATAAGTAAAGCATGTTTAACAAGGTACTATAAGTTACATTAAATGATAGGACATCTATTCTGTTTATATGTAAAGCATGTTTAACAAGGTACTATAAGTTACATTAAATGATAGGACATCTATTCTGTTTATATGTAAAGCATGTTTAACAAGATACTATAAGTTACATTAAATGATAGGACATCTATTCTGTTTATAAGTAAAGCATGTTTAACAAGATACTTTAAGTTACATTAAATGATAGGACATCTATTCTGTTTATATGTAAAGCATGTTTAACAAGATACTTTAAGTTACATTAAATGATAGGACATCTATTCTGTTTATATGTAAAGCATGTTTAACAAGATACTTTAAGTTACATTAAATGATAGGACATCTATTCTGTTTATATGTAAAGCATGTTTAACAAGGTACTATAAGTTACATTAAATGATAGGACATCTATTCTGTTTATATGTAAAGCATGTTTAACAAGGTACTATAAGTTACATTAAATGATAGGACATCTATTCTGTTTATATGTAAAGCATGTTTAACAAGGTACTATAAGTTACATTAAATGATAGGACATCTATTCTGTTTTTAAGTAAAGCCTGTTTAACAAGATACTTTAAGTTACATTAAATGATAGGACATCTATTCTGTTTATATGTAAAGCATGTTTAACAAGATACTATAAGTTACATTAAATGATAGGACATCTATTCTGTTTATATGTAAAGCATGTTTAACAAGGTACTATAAGTTACATTAAATGATAGGACATCTATTCTGTTTATATGTAAAGCATGTTTAACAAGGTACTATAAGTTACATTAAATGATAGGACATCTATTCTGTTTATATGTAAAGCATGTTTAACAAGGTACTATAAGTTACATTAAATGATAGGACATCTATTCTGTTTATATGTAAAGCATGTTTAACAAGGTACTATAAGTTACATTAAATGATAGGACATCTATTCTGTTTATATGTAAAGCATGTTTAACAAGATACTTTAAGTTACATTAAATGATAGGACATCTATTCTGTTTATATGTAAAGCATGTTTAACAAGGTACTATAAGTTACATTAAATGATAGGACATCTATTCTGTTTATATGTAAAGCATGTTTAACAAGGTACTTTAAGTTACATTAAATGATAGGACATCTATTCTGTTTATATGTAAAGCATGTTTAACAAGATACTTTAAGTTACATTAAATGATAGGACATCTATTCTGTTTATATGTAAAGCATGTTTAACAAGGTACTATAAGTTACATTAAATGATAGGACATCTATTCTGTTTATAAGTAAAGCCTGTTTAACAAGGTACTTTAAGTTACATTAAATGATAGGACATCTATTCTGTTTATATGTAAAGCATGTTTAACAAGATACTATAAGTTACATTAAATGATAGGACATCTATTCTGTTTATATGTAAAGCATGTTTAACAAGGTACTATAAGTTACATTAAATGATAGGACATCTATTCTGTTTATATGTAAAGCATGTTTAACAAGGTACTATAAGTTACATTAAATGCTAGGACATCTATTCTGTTTATATGTAAAGCCTGTTTAACAAGGTACTATAAGTTACATTAAATGATAGGACATCTATTCTGTTTATATGTAAAG